>LOEQ01003641.1:132316-148046 GCA_001685075.1 Bramus lutescens | reverse complement strand
TGGACAGTATGGATGGGATTACCTCCTCCTTACGGAGTGGGTGGACAGTATGGAAGATGGATTACCTCCTCCTTATGGAGTGGGTGGACAGTATGGATGGGATTACCTCCTTCTTACGGAGTGGGTGGACAGTATGGACAATGGATTACCTCCTCATTATGGAGTGGGTGGGCAGTATGGACAATGGATTACCTCCTCCTTATGGAGTGGGTGGGAAATAGGGAGAAGGGATTACCCCCTCCTTCAGGTCTGAATTGCTTTTGTCCCCAGAATTTGGACTACACCACAATTTCAAACCATTTAGAAATCCTAAAGTGTACTTTTAGAGAAATGTCAGTATCCTGAGTGAGCTGTCCTCATCTTTATACATCCAAGTCCCCAGATTCTTGCTTGTGAATTCTGGTTCGGCAAAAGAGCTTCCTTTATTGTTCCTTCTCTCCATGATGAAATTCTGGTTGCTTGACCAGGCCCTTGACTGTGCCTTCCTATTCCTTAATCCTGGTTATATCTTTATGACCATGGGCCTCTGTAGACTGTCAGAGGCTTCCTGTGGATGGTAGCTTGAAAGAAAATGGCCTCTATAGGCCCCAAGATCTGAACACTTGATCATCAAGAGTGACACTATTTGAAAGGCTTAGGAGGTATGGCCTTGTTGGAGGAAGAGTGTCACTGGAGATGGGCTTTGGTGTAAGAACTCTTAGCTACTTCTTTAGTCTGCCTGCCTGTCACCATGCTTCCTGCCATGATGTTAGGGACTAAACCTCTGAAAATGTAAGCAAATCCCCAATTAAATGCTTTTTAAATAAGAGTTGCCTTGGTCATGATGTCTCTTCACAACCACAGGACAATGATTAGGACACTTGCTAACCAACCTTGCCTTCATGATACTCTCTACTCCACTGCCATATGAATATGATAAGACAATCTATTATGTCATATTTGCTTTTAATATCTCTTTGGTGCTTACTTCTTCAGTACACATACTAAAATTGGAACAATACAGAGATTAGCATGGCCCTGCACAAGAATGATATGCAAATTTTGAAGTGTTCCCTACATTAAAGAAAAAAGGGACTCTCTTCTTTCCACTTGTTGGGTAAGATCTTTATTTCTCACATTGCACTTTCAGACTTCCCTATGGTGGCCCAGTCTCATATGTACTGTCCCCAGGCCATCTGTCTACCCACAATGACTGCCCCCACTGCACTGGGCTTGTCTAGATGTGATGACTGCGCCCACTGCACTGGGCTCACCTGGGTGTGATGACTGCTCCCACTGCACTGGGCTCACCTGGGTGTGATGACTGCGCCCACTGCACTGGGCTCACCTGGGTGTGATGACTGCTCCCACTGCACTGGGCTCATCTGGACATGGCCTTTGCCTTTCCATGGGTCTGAATCCTAGAATGAATAAAATGGAGAAAATAGCTGAGTACACACATTCTTTTGTCTGTTTCCCGATGATGCAATGTGACCAGGTAAGCAAGTGACCATGACACTTCCACAAGCTTGCAGCTCCTCAGTTAACACAATACAACATGAGAAGACTTTCAGACAGAACTGCACAATACTCCTAATATACACAGGAAAGGCATTTGAAAAAATTCAGTATCTTCCGGCTTGGTGGTGCACACCTTTAATTACAGCAATGAGGCAGGCAAATCTCTGTGAGTTTGAGGCTGTCCTGGTCTACTTAGTGAGTTCCAGGACAGTCAGTCACACGACAAGACCCTGGCTAAGATTTGTTTTGCTTGTTTGGTTTGGTTTTATCAGACTTGGTTTCTTTATGTAGCCTTGGCTGTTCTGGAACTTGCTCTGTAGACCAGACTGACCTCAAACTCACAGAGATCTGCCTGGCTCTGCCTCCTTTGTGCTGGGATTAAAGGTGTGCACTGCCACTGCCTGACTGACTTTGCCTAAAAGAAAAAATGGAGAAAGAAAGAAATTAGTTGTCTCTTCCTGATAAAAGTCCCAAGAATGTATTTTAACATAATAGCACACAAATATCTAAAATACACACACACACACACACACACACACACACACACACACACACTTCAAAGTTATCTTTGGCTACTGAGCAAGTTTGGGGCCAGCCTAGAATATGTGAGACTCCACCACCATCTAAAACCAAACCAGACCAAAATGTTATGGTTGAACGAAAAGTGTCCCACAGGCTCATGCTTTTGAACACTTGATTTCCATCTGGTGGCATTGTTTTTGGAGGCTTGGAACATGGAGGAGGTAGGGACTAGCTGGAGGAAGTCGGTTGCTGGGCAACCTTGAAGTATATAGCCTGGCTCAACTTCCTGTCCTGTTGTTTGTTTTAATCTTCCCAGAAGTGAGCAACCATCCACAGCCTGACAGCTTCCAGCCAATGCTGCAGCTGTGCTTTCCCCGCTACCTTGGGCGGGGTCCCCTTCAGCCACGGATCAGAAGGCTCTCCTTACTGTGCTCCAGGCATGTGTTCTATCACAGGCCAGTGATCATACAAGGAAGCAGCTACAGAAATGGAAGTGTGTGATTATAGATCAAGTCCAGTTGGTTCCACTTCATGTCTGTCTTGTTTGAGCAGAGTTTGCACAGCTGGCTGCTGTGATTGCTTGAGACGTGGCTACTTGTCATAATAGGAGGTCACAATCTGGTTTCAAGTGAGGTTGCAACCAAATGCATGGAGAAACTTTTAAACTAACCATAGTGGAGCTGGAAGGCAGACTTATGCCACACACTTCAATTTAGTGAACTGTTCAGAGCAATTGCAGATGGGGTCTGGAGTAGCTGCTGCGGCACAGGGTTTCATACTGAACTATCGCTGTAGGTGAGGAACCTGCCTGACTCCATTTTGTGCTATATTGTTAAAAGTATGTTTCCATGTGCTGTAAAAGCTGAGTTTCCATTTCAAAGTCTCTGCTTCCTGGAACCTGGTCTACCCCCATTCATGCCCTTGACTTGTTTTTGAGAATACCCTGACCTTCCCTGGTCACCCCAACCTTTCCTAATCACATGGTGACGGCTGTAGATCTTTTGAGATTTTTCTGTATTTCCTCATTGCTCCATTGTCTTGCTTCTGTGAACTTGCTTTGCCATTACCCGTGATTTTATTTCTTAAAAGGGGCCTAAGAGGTGACCTCAGGGATGTTCTTTAACCTGACTTAGGAGGCAGTCACTGGCCAGATCTCGGGTACACCCCAATAAAAATCAGGCTTGCTTCAAATTTGGCTCAAAACTTGTGGTAGTGGTTTTTTCTTTTTTCTTTTTTTTATGGTGGTATTAACAGTAGTCAGTATCCTTTGTTGATTAATGGCCCAAGATGCAGACAAAGCTAGTTGTAGCATCATTATAGGCTGTATACTCATAATTATTTTTTTGGAACTTTGCCTTATGCACATCAGACTATATTAAAGCAAATGTCCCACCTGTTAGTAGAGAAGTATTACTACATGGTTGTAAGTGTTTTTGGACAGAATTCAAGAAAGTTTGACCTAACTTGGTCTCAGAAAAGGTTTAACATTGGCTGAGTCACTTAAGAATAGTCATGATAAAAATCACATGGAAACAAAACTCATATATTTTCATTAATTTTAAACTGAAACATATTATTTAATTTTTAAAATTCCTATATTTATTTGTTGTGTGTGTGTGTGTGTGTGTGTGTGTGTGCACATGTTCCACAGATTTCTCATGGGCATCAGAGGACAACTTGTAGGGTTGGATCTCTCTTCCCACTGTGTGGGTCCCAAGGAAGCGCCTTTAGTCCTGTGAGCCATCTCACCAGCCTTGAAATATTTCATCTACAAAAAGTATGAACATAGGTGGCACATCACAGAGACATTGATCCTAGCAATAAAAATCACAGACATCTTCATTGTATGACATGTGATTATCGTGTCTACTTACTGCTCTTTGGAGGCCATGTGGTTGTGCATTCCTTTAATCCAGTACTGTGGAGGCAGAGGCAGAAGAAGGCGGATCTTCTGTGAGTTTAAGGCCAGCCTGGGCTTTGTAGACATTCCTGGCTAGCCAGGCTACACAGTGATACCTGTCTAAAAAACAAACCAAGTGAACCAACCAAGCAAACCCTTGGGAATTTTTATTTAAAAGCAGTTGGTTGCCTTCTTAATGGACCTTAAAAGATTGAAAAGGCATTAGAAGTTTCCAAATGAATCTGTGGCTCAAAATTGGCAAAGGTTGCTCACTAGAGAGTCCCTTAGCTAAAATAGCCCAAGTAAGGCCCAGGAGACCTCAGCCTGGTGTTATACGAGACTTCGAAAGCTGAGAAGGGTACCCTTGTTTGCAGAAGCGAGAGTGTCTCAGTTAGCTAGCTGGAATGGCGGGGAAAGCTTCCATCTCCTCCTGCTCTCCTTGGAATATTCTTGCAGTAGGTAGGTTTGTCCACTGAGTCAACAGTCCTATGGAGGGCCTGCTTTGGAACAGGAAGCCTTCTGCTACTCAATAGCTAAGGGATTTGGAGCAGCAGTGTTTTTATCTTGGAGTTTTCTAATCGAAGTGCTGATGCTAACCCTTTTTCTATAAGGTGACTGAGGGGGCTAGATAAGAGAGTGTCTGTGAAAGACAGTGTGCCTGTCTGGCCCTTGACCAACAGGGCAAGGGGATGAAACTGAGCTCAGGCTGAGAAGGGAGGCAGAGCTGCAAAGCTGGAGGAGATAGAAGACAATGACCCCAAAACTGACTCACTCCTTGGTTGAGGAGCAAGTTTTATTTTTATTACGTGTTTGCATCTGTGTTGGTTTGTGCTCATGTGTATGTGGTATATTGGGGTGCCTGTAGATACCCGAGGCATAGTGCCCCATGCAGCTAGAGTTGCTGTGACTTTAGCCAAGAATAAGAGGCTTTTTAAGGTGAAGTTCAAGGAAGTAGGAACAAAGGGATGCAAATAAAATCAAGATTTTTCTTTTTCTTGTGGAATTTTAGCCTGTAAGCATACCAGGGTTGGCTGCTGATATGAACTGGACCACCTAAGAAACAGTTTCCAGTATCAATGATGTTCTTAAGCTGTGTTAATAGACCGCAGGCTTCCTTTCACCTACATGCAAGACTGCAAGATGCTTAAAGGCTCTTGGTGTTTTCTCTGTGTTATGTGAAACTTTTTGTGAGCTACTGTATTAGCAAACCTGTATCCTCTAGGACTGTTCTCATACAGAATTAATGCTGTTACACTGGGAGCACACAGAGGTTTTAGTGCCTATGGACTCATAATTTACACCTCAGACACCTTGCATCAATGGTGTTGTTAGTTATGAAAGAAAAACATGCGGATTTTGTCTTTCTTGAGTAGAAAACATATTTCCCAAGTTTGAGAGTCCAGCATTACCTTCTGCTGGACCCAGTAATTCAAAAGGATCACAGAGACGTGACTAGACATTTTGTAGATCTGCGGCAAATCTGTGGTCTGAGCCAACCTTGACCTGGAGACTTTTTGAAATCCTGATGAAGAAAATTCCTATGAAGCTTCAGCAGCCTCTGACTCCTGCCTGTTCAGAAACACGAATAAAGGGCAGTAGTACCAAAGGATCCTTCTTACCAGCAACAGGACAGAGGAGTAAAGCTCTCACAGGACATAGGAGGGTGTTTCTGCAGGAGCGGGGGGCTGGGACACTGATGTCTATGCGGTAAGAGAGGATGGTTAAGATGAAATCATCCAGGCCAGACTTGAATCATTATGTAGCACAAGTTGCCCTCAAACTCACGATCTTCCTGCCTCTTGAGTATTGGGTTTAGGTGCACCTGTTCTGAGACACCTCTGAACAGACTTTGCCAGTTTGAAAGAGAATGCAGACTTATGCTTAAGGGAGTTCAGTAGCAAAAGTGAACCCTATAGTGGGGTTGTAGCTTTGTGGGGAGAGTGCTTGCCTCGCATGCAGGAAGTTCTGGTTTTGTTCCCCAGCAATGAAAAAAATCAGACATGGCAGTCACCGACCACAATCTTGTAAAAATAGAGGCAGGAGGATTGGAAGTTCAAAGTTACTCTTGGCTATCTGTGACATCCCAAAAAGATTTTACATAGGATATATTTACACAAAAATGCATATATGTATATAAATTTAATATCTAGCATTTTATTAGACATTTATAGAATTTTAAATTTATTTTCTTATATAAAATATAATATATGATATATATTTGTGGAATATATAATGCAACATGCATACTATATAAAATTTATACACTATATGTTATATTTATGTTAATGTATATAAAAATGTATATGCTATATTTCTAGTATATCATATATATTTATATTATATTTTAATGTACACATGTAAATACATAAAGATTTTACACACACACACACACACACACACACAAATGTGACAGGCCCCAAACCTTAGCACAACTGGCTCAATGATGGAAGTACCATTCAGGCCTTGAAACCCAGCACACAGGCAGCAGCACCTGCCAGAACAAGAACAAAGACCCAATCCATCAAAGTCCATAGTTCTGGGAAAGTCTCTAAGTGTACTAACCTGGGTTTGGGCTTCTGGCTTTAGTCTGCTTCTGACTAACTGTTCTTGTTAACTGAGGTGTGTCCACCCCAGATATGGTCGTCATGGTTCAAAGCTCGCATTGAGAAAGGCTCAGGACTGCACTTGTGTCCCAGATGCCCAATCTAGCCACCAGGCAGCTAATAGAGACTTCTAGTGATTTGAACCCAGGTCTGAGTAGTTTTCTCTGGTGTATACCTCACAACACATGCACACGAACACACGCACAGACATACACACACACAGATACACACAGACACACACAGACACACACATACACAGGTATGCACACACACCCACATACATAGACATGCACACACGCACATGTACACACATGCAGACATGCATATGCACATCCACACACACATGCACATACACAGACATGTGCACACACACATGCACATACACACACACACATCCAAACATGTTTGCAGTATTGTCTGCATCTCAGATTGAATTCTCATGGAAGCACTGAACCGAGAATCATGACACAGATCTTCTAATGTTCTTTCTTACTGGCAGTATTTTGCCACGATGGAAAAAGCTACTGTGTGTACAGGTTGACTGCATAACTGTGATTTTGATAATCTATAGTGAATTTTCTAAACTTTTTCTTCATTTTTGTCTTCTTCCCACCTAGATGCCAGTAACTAACTTGTAAGGAGCATATGTAGTCGGAGTCTTTCTGACATCAGCACACTTCAGCTGTGTTCGTTAGACTAGCGGAGTGATGCTAGGTCTCAAGTGTTCCCGTGTGTTTTGAAGCTGATATCTGTGAGAGGGAAAAAAGAAGCGAAGCAAAGGAGGCTGTCGGTGACCACGGTAAAGAAAATGCTGGGCAGTTTGGCTGCAGCATAGTAACCAGAGGGTAACAGGCCCCCGTCCTTCATAGGACTCCATGATGGAAGTACCATTCAGGCTGTAAATCAGCATGGGGACGGGGCAGTGCATCTGCCAAAAGGAAAACAAAGACCTTTTCCATCAAAGGCCATAGATCAGGGGAAATCCCTAAATGTACTAGTTTTGCTTTTTGGCTAACTGTTCTTGTTGATGGAACATGGTTTCTGTACTTAAAAGCCCACCCCGAGAAAGCTCCAGTTCTACAGTGGGGTCCTGTACACCTGTTGTAGTCACTGACTGCCTAATAAGGGCTTTCCATAGACTTAAACCCATGTTTGAGAAGTCTTCTCTGGTGGGTACCCCACAACAAGAGCAGACAATTGGATTTCCCCGTTTGAATATGTACATTGCAGCAAGAGGAACTTCTGATGTGTTTCAAGTTTCAGTAGCAAACTAATGTGTGTGTGAAGGAGCTACTTAAAACCACTCATTTCTGCAGAATGAATTCCTGTAATTCCAGCTCTCAAGATACTGAGGCAGTAAGATTTTGAATTTGACAACAGTCTAGGCTTAGTTAGATACAGAGACCCTATCTCAAAACAAACAAATGAGCAAACAAAAATAAAGCAACAGCAACAACAAAAACAACAACAATGAACAAGGGCTAGCCACGCCCCTCTGATAAACTGCTTTGGAATTCTATCTCCATCCCTGCAAAAAACCTGAAATCAAATCCCTTAGCATTTCCAGCCTTGGGCATTTCAGAAGCCTGCACTCCTTTGGGGAGGCTGAGGCATGCTTTGCAGAATGAAATAAGTCAAATTATCTAGAATTTGAAAACTATAACAAAATCCCAGGACAAAGGCATGTTCTTTCTTTTGAACATTTTCCTATATACAAGGAGAAGACTCCTCCCACAGTTGACAACTACTTAGCTTAAGTTCTTTGTAAGGTCTTTGCATAAAGAATAGTTAAAAAAAAACTTTACTTAGATAAATGCAGAAGTCAGAAAGGGGAATGTTAGCCAGGCATAGCGGCACTCAGGAGGCAGAGGCAGAGGCAGAGGATCTTTTGTGAGTCCTAAGCCAGCCTTGTGCACATAGGCAGTTCGAGGGCAGCCTGGGATCCATAATGAGTACCCTTTTCCCAGTCTCCATAGAAAAGAAAAGAATTGTGGAATAGGAAGGCTAACGATTCTGTTGATGTAACGACGCACCAGCAATCGTCCCGAAGTATTATTAAAATGAATATTTCTATTAAACACTTTAAAAGTTCCATGCATGGTGATTATGCTCGGAGAGCGGTGGATTATTCGCTGGTTGTTTTCCACCGGCTTGGACACACGATGCTTCCATTCACAACCGCCAACCGTGGCAGGGAACAGAAATGACCACCAGGTCGCGCTGTAGTTCCACAGCGGAATCAGGCTGGGCTCCGAGGATCCGCGGAGGTCCGTGGAAGGAAGTATCACAAAGGGAAAAAGAAAACACTTCACGGAAAATAATCTCAAATTTAATATGATTTACAGATTGGTTGTTTAGGAAATAATAACATCCAAGAGGGTGGCTGCAGCACTTTCTAGAGAAAAGGGCCTTAAACTCAGTCAGTTCTGCTGGTTGGAAGGACTTCCCAGGTAGAAAAAGAAAAGATTAGAAAACCCCGCTGGAAGTTCCTTTCCTAGACTATCTAGTTGCTGATGGATAAAACTATTTTTAAAAATCCCAAGATAGTGCATATTTATTTAAAAAACATAAACATTTCCACTTTTTTTTCAAAGCATTTTTTTCCTTTTCTTTTTTTTTCCAAAATGTCAATATTTGTGAACTAGGGGTTGTGGGAAATGTTACCTAGAACTGCAAAAGCCAGTTTGTCTTCTCCCCCTGGGGATCTGAGTCTGGGCGCCAGAGGGCAATGTGTGGCTGGAGGGACCTAACCCTCCCTTCTCCGCACCCTCTGGTGAATGCTCTCTTGGAAGTGGAAGACAGTGATGATTTCTGCTTCCTCTGCAACCTCCGCGAGATGAGCGCTGAACGCAAATTTCTGTGTCCTTGTGCTGTGAAAACAACTGTAGCCTGAGCAAAAACAGGAAGGGCAGAGGCAGTGTCTATGCAAGCGAATGTGGGAACTCTCCAAGGCCCACAAACCCACATTTCTGATTAATGTTTGAGGATTTGCACAGCGTTTCGTCCATGGCTCTGCTCAACACAACTAAGACCAAAACATGAAATATTAGTAAATTGTGGTGCTTATATTTATTATGAAAATTTTTTAACTCCTTAAGAATATGGGGAATAAAAACATTATTTTTAATCTGAATAGTTTGTTTCCTTTCAAACTGTAACTGGGATGTGAGGTGAGGGAAACTGAGCCCAAGGCAGGCCCAATAAGAGGAGCCAGGGGCTAGCGCTCATATACTAGAGCCACTAACACAGCAACACAGTAGAAACACTTCAAAACAAAATCACAGCGACAGAGTCTCTAAGGTCAAATGAAAAATCTTGCCACAGTCTCAACCCACCCCTTCTCTTACATGAAGCTCCTCACTCCTTACTCTTTCTTTGAAATCTGTCACCTTTGCCCCTTAGATGTTTAAGTCTCTGGGTCTCGTTCCACTAGAAGTCCTGATTTTCCTTTGTTCTATGGTCTCAGCAGTTCTTTATTTAGCTTGCCTTATCTTTAACCGCCCCACCCAAACACCACTGGTGTCAAAAGCCTGCTGTTTAAACAACAAGATAAAAATTCATAGAACATTTTATTTTTCTAGATCGGTAAGTAATTGTCCTGTTTCGTTTTTTGGAAAAGTATGAGAAGAGAATTATTGACATTGGTGAAAAGGCAGTTGGAAGGAATGGCAGCCTCTGCTTGGGGGAAGCAAAAGAGTGATCCAGAAGATACTGTGTCGTTTCCTGAACACATGGCTGTGGCCTTTGCCTTTTCCGCCAGGGACCAGCTCAGTGCAGGTGATGCTCTCTCAGTAGTCAGGGCCTGCCACTGCTGGCTGTTTCAATGCTTGTTTTCCTCATCCTTAGCTGAGACATGCAGAGAGCATGGAATTTATAACGGATTCAGCCCTCAGCATATGATAATGTCCAGTGTGTGGTGTGCCCTTCTGCCTTTTCATTGTTGATAGAAAAAACAAGAAACAATGCACAAGTTTCTTTATAGATGCCTTTATGAGTGTCTTAACATAAAATTATTTTAGACTAACTTGTACAGTATCTACTGTTTCCGATGTATGCCTTCCTTTGTATGTGGGCGCTGCTGGCACTTGGGCCTCACACATGCTATTCCATAGCTATTAGCCATTCTGAGGACATCAAGGATTGACCCACCTCTCAAAATAAACAGCTATAACCAGGAGCAGAAATTTGCCAGGCTTTGATTATGGCCAGAAGGACGGGACCTGGCTTGTGCCTCTGCCCTGTGTGGGTGGCACTGCCAGGCTTGTAAGATTGTAATCTAGCACGAGGTTTTCTGGAAAAGAAAAATGACATAGCATTGCTCTCTCCATTTATGAAGTAATTTAAACAGTCTGCTTTTAATTTAAACTTTTTAAGATTTATTTATTTTATGTGTTTTGCCTGCATGTGTGTATGCGCACCATGAGCATGCAGTGCCTGAGGAGGCCAGAAGAGGGTGTCATATCTCCTGGAACTGGAGTACAGACAGTTATGAGCTGCCATGTGGGTTCTGGGAATCAAGCCTAGGTCCTCTGTAGGAGCAACAACAATAACCTCTGCACCATCTCTCTGGCCCCTTTTCAAGGTCTTTTGAAAACAGCTAGCGCAAAGGTCTGAGGCCACGGCTCACTCATCTCTGAGCGTTCTCCACATCACCTGAGGGTAAAGTCTCTCCACTCTGCTCTGCATGTCTAGTCTGAATTCTTTCCAGGCAATCAAGAGGACATAGGAACAGAGAGAAGGCCAGAGGACATCCAGCAGCGTTTCCATTGACCTCACCTCCAGCCTCAATGCTCTTCTCCTCTACACAGTTAGTACTGGAAGCAAGCCCCTGAAAGCACATGGCGAGAGAGCTTATATTTGAACACTTTGTTCATATACATATGTATATTTATGTTTAATTTTAATTATTATGATGCATACAAACCATATATATGTTTATGCATATCAATTGTGCATAGAATATGGCTTGGTTTTGATATTATATATCTATGTATGTTTTAAGAATGCATTTGAAGATTTTCTACTTCTGTTCAGTCCAAAAATGGAGTTACTAGATAAAATTGGATTCTACACCAAGCTGAAAAAGAGCCAACTGCCTTTAGCTAACTAGTAATAATATAGTGTGTGAAAATCAAGCAAGATTAAAAATAGTCTGTTTTTCTCAGGAAAGAAAAACCTATATATTCAAATTAATGTCATCTTTTAGAGGAGCTGCTTTGGAAGGTTGGATATTTCTTTCAACAGTACTGCTGCAGTTCCAGATCCTTCTGGCTCTTGCTTTGGAATTATGTTTAGTATTAGCAAGGAAACCCTGTTAGCAGTGTGCCCACAGTCCCGGCACGTGGGAACCCTGTTGTTAGCAGTGTGCCCATAGTCTCAACATGTAGACTTCACGTAGAGGCACAAGGCCCTTCAAGCCAGCCTGGCCTACAGAGCTTGCCTCTGCCTGTTTCTCCCTCTTGTCCCCTCCTCTCTGTCCCCCTCTCATAAGCACTCCCTCTACATACTCACGTGCGTGTGTGTGCACACTCAAAGAGAAACCAGAAGAAGGAGGAGGAAAGATGGGTCTCATTCTATCAGTCTTGTATTTAGACTAAGCTGTTTCATCTCCTAACTGGAATGCCAGAGCTATTTTGAAAATCCTTAGCAGGTTGCTGACTGCTTATATTGGACATCATTCATATGTGTGGACAAATGCAGGTAGATTTGTTCAAGCTAAGTGGCACAGTCTGGTAGTCACATCTTTTGCATATGAATGTTTATGGCATAGAATAAGGGTTTTCATAAAAAGATAGCTGCAATTATTTAAAAGGAAGCCAATATGAATTTGTAACTGGAGTCTGTTGAGTTCTGTTACAGAGTCCAGAAAGTTCTGAGGGGAAAGAACACTTGCAAAGTCTTCTGTGCCGAGATGAAGCCCGCGATGCTCCCTCACCCTCACAAGGACTGTGTTATTGAGTCGCTGTAGCGCCTTTGTATACAGTTACATCTAAGGAAGTCAACATGGGACAACAGTAGGAAGAATGGTCCATGTCAGGAAGCAGGGGCAGAACAACATGACTCTGTTCGAGGAAGAGCCCAGACTTGATGATCGCAAGGTAGAGGTTAAAATGCTTTGCAGTGTACTCGTGTGTGGCTATTAGGGAAAAAGAGAGAGAGATGAGTACCAAGAGAGAAGCTAAAACAAAACAAATAAACCACTAAAGTCTTCCTTAATGACCTTCGTCAGATCAAGTAACAATTGCAGGGCACAGCAAGGAGCCCCGAAACAGGCCTGCAAGAGCTTCAGTGCTGAGAGCTGGCCCTGGGGACCCCACACTTGTGAGGCGGCCATTTTCAGAGCCTTCAGATCCTTTCTGCCTAGCCCCTCCGTTCTCAGCCAGCTTCAGAAGATGCGAAGTCGTGGTGGGTCATCCAGGTTCATCTCCAAATGCTGTGTGTTCATTCATTCCGTGGAACGCTTTGTAGCAATGGGTTTCCGAGCACACCCAGTAAGCTGTGCTCCTCAGGCCATGAATATGGCGCCATATGTATCACAAGGGGTAGAAATTTTCTTCTGGAAAGGACTTCGGGAATTGATGTGATTGTCTTTTCCTTTCTTTTTTTTTCTCTTTGTAAATATGTTCCTTTAAAATAAAATCCATGAATAATTTTTACTGCTGCCAAAGATGGCTTGCTTTTATCCTTAATAAGTGTCTGGCAATAAACACCATTGGGTCCCTCAGGCTATGTGACCTTAAGACCAACGGGGTCTTGTCTGGCCACTTTCTGGGAAGGAGGGCCTCCCTAAGGGGAAGAATGGCCTCCTGACATCACTCACATTCTCAGCCCTGACCTGAAGCCAGCTGTGGTCAGCGTGGAACGCCATAGAAAGAGCCACACAGAACAGAATTTCTGGAGCAGATGAAAAAGATGTGTTATCTAAGTCTTGATAAAATAGTAAGGCAGAAAATTGAGTTCTTCAAGACTCCTCCAAATACTTCTATGACAAAAGCAGTTCTGCTTCCTATTTCTTCTTCCTATTTCCCACCTTCCCAAGACACAGAGGCTAAAACTTCCCAGTCAAGCAAAGGAAAGCAGCTCCTAAACAATCTCCATGTCGTTACATGATTCCATAGTAACCAGAGGAGCTGATTGGTGGAGACAGGAAATCAGTGGTTTCTAGCATCTGGGGGATGGGAGTAAGGAGCGGCTGCCTATTGAATATGAGACATCGTGGGGTGAAGGGAAAGCGTGCAACCAGACAGTGGTGATGTCACAAACACTGCGGCATTTAGGCCCCTGACTGTGAAATGATTAAAATGACAAATTTTATTCTGCTATTCAATTTCACTCAGCTCATTTTCTCCTTAGGTAAATCACAGGTGAAGCACAGAGACATTGATCGTTAAGTCATTTACATAATTTATCAATTTCAGTATAAGTTTAGAGAGAAGAATTTCTGAAATCAAAGAGACCGGCCTGGAGGTAGTCAGAATTTGGGGACTGAGTATTTGGATAGGGGCAGATCACCCACCCACACACACGCACATGCACACGCACACGCACCTGTACACGCACACACACATGCACACATTTTAAATATGGAGCTGGAGAGATGGTTCAGTGGGAAACTTTGCTGTGCAAGAGTTCCCAGCACCTGTGTACGTGCCATAGGGTGGTGGCCTGCTTGCAATTCCCACACTCGGAAGATGCAGAAGGGACCCTGGGATAAACTGGTTAGCTAGACTAGTATCTGTGAGCTCTAATTCCACTGGGAGACCCTGGCTCAATGACGAAGGTGGAAGGGGCAAGACTCTGGCATCAGTTTTGGGCCTCATGCATGCACACATATGCACTTGTATACACATAGTAATTGCTTACATGCAAATAGACACACACATGCAGACTCATGTAAAATACATGTTTTTATTTTTTATCTTTAATGGACCTGTAATAATTGGATGCATCTGTGGAACCAGTATGGTATTTGGTCATCCTATGTGTTAGATGCACAATGAGTAATCAGATCAGGACATTAGCATATGTATCAGTTTTCTAATGCATTATTTCTCTGTGTTAGGAATATTCAAAAGCCTCTCTACTATCTTTTGAAATATAAAATTAGTTGTTGCAACCATAACCACCCAACTGTGCACCATGCAGAAATTCCCCCTATCCAGCCACACTCCTATGCCCATCACCATTCCAGTTGACCATCCTTTCCCAGCCTTCCTGGACTGCCAGTCTACCCTCACTCCCGTGAGATCAACTTCTCGGTTCTACAAAAAACGTATTTGTCTGCTTCTGGCAGATGTCTCCAAATATCACCTACATTCATTATTCCTTTGAAATGATGATAGATGGGTGTCCTGATGTGTTAGTAAAGAAGTCTTACCTTGTCTTGTCACAGGCTCATTTTTAAAATTATTTTGGTAACTATATTTAAGTATTATTAGTGTTCAGATGATTCTGTGTATTTGAAAATGTATTTAAGATTATTCACAGAAGCTGGGAATAGTGGCACACAGACCTGTGATCTAAGCACTCAGGAGGCTCAGGCAGGAAGATGACAAATTTGAGACTAGCCTGGGCTACATAAAAAGTTCCAAGTCATAGCTGCATGGTGGTGGTACATGCCTTTAATCCCAGCACTTGGGAGGCAGAGGCAGGCGGATGTCTGTGAGTTCGAGATAGCCCAATCTATAAGAGCTAGTTCCAGGACAGGCTCTAAAGCTACAGAGCAGAGTTTCAAGTCAGCTTGGGACAACAGAGTTGGGCCTTGTTTCCAAACAATAACAACAATAGCGGTAACAGCAACAGACTATTACCTGATAGACTTCCCCAAAGGTCAGTGGTCCAAGAGCGGTCAGAAGCAGCATCACAGGACAGTCTCCCACGAAGACTGGCACAGAGATGTGGGCTCGGGCCTTTCACGATGTTGCTCAACACTGCCGAGCAGCACTGTGTGCTGTTCCATGTCAAGCTCAGTTTGTTCTAAAACATGAGATGTACTCGGTTAAACTACTCAGCTGTTTTAGCCAACAACAAATGAAAGTGCTTTCTTAGGCATCTGAGTAGAAAAGCTCAGCTGATCTACAGGCTCCTTGACCTTGGCATGCTGACAAGCTTGCACCTTGAAAGTGCATCAGGTGGATCAGTGATGTAGGAGGGTCATCTGTCTATGTGTTACTTTCATTGGTTAATAAAGAAACTGCCTTGGCCC
>LOEQ01003641.1:101000-119268 GCA_001685075.1 Bramus lutescens | reverse complement strand
TTTGGAAGAGCAGGCAATGCTCTTAACCACTGAGCCATCTCTCCAGCCTGCTAGACTCCTATCTTATTTCCACAGACTTGAGAAGGGCTCACAATGTCTGTGCTCATGCTGATTACCTCATGCCAAAAGAATTCTGAGTCCTGAGCTCTTAGTTCCTTTTTCTGCTGAATCCCCCCAAATATTCCATCGCATTTATTTATTTCTCTTCTCATGGCGTGCTTCTGGCAGTTAATGCCACCGTCTTGGAGTTACTATTGCTGCAATGAAACACCATGGTCCAAAGCAACTTGGGGAGGAAAGGATTTATTTGGGTTTCACTTCCATGTCACAATCAATTCATCAGTGAAGGAAATCAGGACAGGAGCTCAAACAGGGCAGGAACCTGGAGGCAGGACCTGATGCAGAGGCCATGGAGGGGTACTTACTTCTCTTTATGGCTTGTTCAGCCTGCTTTCTTATAGAACCCAGGACCACCAGCTCACGATGGTCCTACTCATCATGGTTTGGACCCTCTCCCATCCATCACTATTTTATGCCTACAGCCCGATCTTCTAGAAACATTTTCTCAACTCTAGTTCCCTCTTCTCAAAGGACTCTAGCTTGTGGAAGTTGTCTTAAAAGTAGCCAGCACATCTGTATTAGTATTGTGTGAAAAGACAAGCTACGGGGTCTGAGGGACAGAGGTAGGCCAGGAGGGAGGAAGGGGGAAGCGAAGAAGGGTGTGATAGAGCTTTTGAGCTGGGGACCTCTCCTGAATGACTGTATTGGAGGCTATGTGGCATTGTACACCTGCTAAAACCCACAAGACGTAGTACAGGGGGGTGAGCCCCAGTGTAAAGTCTAAATTTTAGTAATACAGCCAAGTCAACCTTGGTCCAGTCCCTGCACCAAGTGTGCTGCACTGAGCCAAAGAGTAATGGGAGACACTGGGAGTGGAGGGGGAAGGGAGCACGTAGAAACAACTCAATTCTGGTTTACTTTTCTTGTACACTTTGACTGTTCTAAAACAAACAAACAAACAAACAAACAAACAAACAAATCAATCCAAAATGCAAAAAGATGAATCAAGATAATTTAGGCAAGCTAGTCTTATAATGTGTTCTTTTAAGCAATGGAAAACAGATTCTAACCAGAGCAGGACAAAAGGTAAAGGGGCTGATTTGTTCCCACAAGCCATGGGAAGCATTAAGAAAACCCCGAAATGGCAACCTCAACACTCTTTGCTATCTTTGTGTCTTGGATAGATTGATTCCTTTCATCATGCCCAAACCACGGGTGCCAGCTCCAGGCTCACGAGCTTTCTGCCCCAGCACAGAGGGACACAGCTCTCTCTTACCTAATGCTTTCTTAGGCCCCAGACCCCCACACGTATGCCAGCCAGCCTGGCTTTACCCAGTCTCAGTGTGGATGGAGTGTGACCTCCCACGGGTGTGTGTGTGTGTGTATGTGTGTGTGTGTGTGTGTGTGTGTGTGTGTGCAAAGGTCGGAAGTTAACTTTGCCCTTCGTGTATTCTTTCTCAGGAGCTGCCCACCTTAAGTGTCTTTAAAATTTGTTTGTGAATGATATGTGTGTGTTATGTATATACATTCACATATTTGTATACCTCTGTGTGTACATGTGTGGGGAGACCTAAAACTGACCTTAAATATTTTCCTCAATGGCTAACCACTTTATTTGTTGAGGCAGGGTCTCTCACTGAACCTGAAGCTAGTCAATTATAACTTGCACAACTGTCCAGGTTCCCCAGGCACCATCTGTCCCAGTCCTAATCCTAAGCCAAAGAACTTTATTGACATCACAGGGTCTCCCAAAGTGTCAGGATAAATAGTACCAGGAACCATCTGCAAGAAAGAAGTCACCCGAAAAAAGGAATGCCGTGGGAAAGTCTATTGAGAAAATTTGGGTACTGATCCTGAATCCCCGTTTTGCATAGGCAAGTGGCTGTCTCTCCTCACACTCACAGAAGACTAGGTGTTGAGTCTCTGGAAAAGTAATTGCCAGTGGTGCCTGGTCTTGTTTATTTCTGAAACTTTGAGAGACCTGATGATGTCAATCCAGCTTTTTGGTGTAGGGTTAGAATTCAGTTTATTTGAGACAAAAATGTGTCACTGATCATCCAGAGGTTATCCAGTTTTTAAACATTTGTATCCATTCTTATTTCTGTTTCCCTTCTGTTCTTGGGGAAGGACACTAAAGATTTTCATTGTCATTTTAATAAACTTAGAAAAGCAGGGGATAGAGGTAAATTTATTACTGCAAGGAAAAGATTTTCAATTTACTCCCACCAATATATTTTGTTGTATACGTCCTATGACAGGAGTAAGAGATGCTTGTCATAGGTAGCATAAATGTGTGAAGAAAATGGAAACTTCTCATCAAATACCACAGATGCCAGAGACATCTGACCATTACATGTTGAAATCAGATTGTTTTCTCTTTTCTAATATAAAAAAACAATTTTGTAAAAAGAAGCCATTTTGGGGTTAAAGAGACTGTACAATTAAATTTTCTTAATAAAGGCAATATTAATTTCTAATGATAGAAATTTTGTGTTAAGCCCTTCCAAGAACAGGTGAACACAACACCAGACAGTGTATAGGAACAGGTTTCTACTTTCCATTCATAGTAGCTTTGGTCAACTTTTAAATGAATGGCGTGATTTAAAGTTATCATTACCATCTCTATGTGCAAAATGCATCCTTACAACTCACACTCACAACCACCATCCTTTGAGGTCTTTACTAAGGAAATTTCAAATAGTTATTATTAGCTGCAAGGAGGGCATGCCCTGGTAGAGGCAATTAGAATACAATGGGAACATGAATGAATGTTTTAGCAGGCATGCTTCATTAGTATTTACTGTTCATATGGTAAACTTTAAATGTCACTTCATGTTTGCCCTTAGCGAGTTGCCTTTTATTTGAAGAGCAAATCTTTGCAACCTAAGATGGGTACAAGTTGAGGGGAACATGGAGGTCCTATCTGATTACTTTTACCCATGAGAACAGAAACTATGGTGTTTGCTCGGCTATAAACAAACAGCAGTGACCCTGACAACTTCCTTTCACAGTCACCACTACCTTTCTGTCTGTAGCATGTCCTTGTCAAGTAGGAAGAATAGATAATTGTTTTGTGAATGCAGATTATGAATTTTAATAAGTTTAAATGCCTCACTCACCAGTTAGAAAGAAATGGGGTAAGATTTTAACATGAATCTTCCAGCTTCAAAAATCATTGATGATTACATCATGAATATATGCTTTGCTTTTCTTACCTATGGCCTTCTGATGATAATATTTGAATAAGTAAATTTGGAAGACCCTATATTTTGAACTAGAACTCAGAAGACAATGATAGGTAAAAAAGTGGAAGAAGCCAAATGTGAAATTCTGTATCATTTTTCCTAGCATCTCTACCCTGCTGGATGTCTGTATTGGCTCATATTTCCTAATAAATGGCTGAAGTTGAAATTACTACAAAATTTATGTGGAGTATTATCTCTAATGGCAGAAGAAATGCTTATTCTTTTTTTAAATGGAAAGAAAATTCACTTTATAGAAATTAACTTCTATTGGATTTGGTATGTATGACAAATCTTTTAATTGATTACTGGTCCTGAACCGTAAAGGTTTGCTAGAGATGTTCTTCCCTGTGAATTCTCTAGGCTGCACAAAGTTCTTTAGCACTAACTAGGAGATGAAAGCAAAACTCTAAGGAGTGGGTGGATGTCTAAACATAGCTATTAGTGGTGAGGTAGGTCTCTCGAACCAGTGTTGTAACACTGCTCAGGACTGTGAGCATAAAAGTAAAAATGCTTTGGCGGTCTTTTTTTGATAGTTATTTTTTTAATTAAATTGATCTCTCTTTACTATGGTCAATTTCATAAATTTCTCAAAATATTAATTTTGTTCAGTTCCTAACTATGTACTATATCATTCATTCTACTTAGTGTTTTTGACAAAAAAATGACCACATTCCTTTTCTTTCCCTCCCTTCCTCCTTTCTTTCTTCCATTCCTTTTCCCCTCCTTCCTTCCATTCATCCCTCCTCCCTGTCTTTCCTTCTTTCCTTTCTATTGTCCTCTCTTCACTTATTTCTTTTTTGTGGTGCTGGGGGATCACACCTTCATTCATGCTAGGCAAACTATCACAGAACTATATCTAACTCCTCACCCCATTTTTAGTATGTAATCTTTCTTGTCTGTTTGTATTTTTATGTGTGTGTATGTGTGTGTGTCTCTGTGTGTATGTCTGTGTGTTTGGGGAGGGGTGTCATCCTCAATTGCTTCCACTTTAGTTTTTGAGACAGGGTCATTCATTGTCCTTGGATATCACTGTTTCAGTAGGCTGGATGCCCATCAAGACCTGGAGATTTTCCTGCTTCTTCCTGCGCAGAACAAGGCACGTGCTGTCATGCCTGACTCCTACATGGACCTGAGGCTTCACCTCACATCTCATGCTTGCATGAAAAGTACTATAAAAGAGAGCCATCTCACCAACGTATTACAAATCATTCTAATGGGTACTTTATTGTGGTTTTGAGTTACAAAAAGATGTTAGCATCTTTTTATGTGATCTTATAAGCACCTAATGGTGACTTTTCCTAAGAGTTTAATAAAATATCAGATTAAACAGTCTAAGTTTAAGTGTCTTAGTTAGGGTTTCTATTGCTGTGATAAACACCATGACAAAAATCAACTTAGGAAAGGCAGTTTTCTTTGAAATTTATTATTTCACATCCTAATCTATCATCCAGGGAAGTCAAGGTGGAACTCAAGGTAGAAACCTGGAAGCAGGAATTGATGCAGAGGCCATGGAGGAATCTTGCTTCCATGGCTTGCTCAACGTGCTCCCTTATCCACCTTAGGGCTATCAGCCCTGGAGTGACACTGCTCACAATGGGCTGTGTCCTTCTACATTCATCACTAATTTAAACAATGCCCTACAGACTTGATTAAAAGCCAATTTGGTTGGGACCTGTTTTTTTTTTTTTTTTTGAATTGAAAAAAAATTGCATTTTCTCTTTCCTGGTAATTGTAGCTTTTACAAATTGACAAAGAAACAAAATCTAAACTTACAACCCATATATTAAGCTTTTATTTTTTTCTATATTTAATTATTTCTATTTAGTCCTAAGACTTTGGTTTCCCTCAACAATGTGAAGGGGAGACTGTCCAAAGCAATTACTGTACAATTCAACCTTTATATATCACCTGTAGTTAGGATTTTTTAAAAGTTGTTGAGACTGTGCAATTAGACAATCACTACTAAAGATAATTATATCATTACTTAGGTCACTTTTATTTGTCTCTCAAGTTAGACTATGATAGCATCACGTGGAGGAAAAATCCAGTCCTTAGAGAAGGCAAATTGCATTAACTTCCTATAGGGACTCATCTTGTAATATATGCCATTGCTATAGCCTGTCACTTCCGTCAGAGTGTTTACAGTCTAGTGGGAGAGCTGACAAAAACTCAAGAAACAACTAATGAAATATTTATGAAAGTAAGACTGGCTGTAAGAAAAATATCCTAAAAGGTGAAGACTAACACCGTGTGACTGGGAAAGGTGGTCCAGTGTCACACTAGTAAGGAAGGAAGGCGTCTAAGATGCTGGTTGAGAACTTATAATGAGAGTTGTTGCTTGGGCAGAGAGGGTGAGAAGGTGCAGCGTCAATGCCACACACACCAGAAGTCAGATGAAAAGCAAACAGAAGACTCATTTATTCTTATTCAGCAGTGGGGAGAGCCTTATATACCCTCCCCACAGCACCCAGGCTGCCTTCTGATCTTTTGACATTGTGTGGTCACCCCTCATTGACTAGGCATGATCAGGGCCTCTGACAGTGCCTGGGCTAGGCCCTCAGGCAGACTCCAGTTTGGTTCATTTCTCAGCCTTGTAGGCCTTACTTTTCTTCCTAGCCACCCTTTTTTATATATTACATGGGAGCCAGAGTTCTTTGCTCAGGTATTGTTGACTCTGGTTCAGGAGGGCTCAGTGACTGGGCTGTGCCTGTCTTAGGTTATGCTGCCAAACAAGCTCTTAACTGTCATTGATGACCAGCCCTCCAAGAGCATTCATTTCTGGAGAGTTGCTAAGGTGGGGAGACTAGAGGGTACCCTTTTGAATTTCAGATAACCAGGCAGTGAGGGCAGGTGTCTCCATCTAAGATGATTTCAGTAAAGAACTTAAAATGAGAGTGAAGTTGGAAGAGAGGGAAGTCACACTCAGCTATGTAGGGCCTTCATGTTCCCAGAGCACTATCTACTCTTTATCTTCCTGTTTATTTTCAAGTCCATTCATTTTATTTAAAAAAAATCACTGGTAACTAAATTCACACTTGTTATTACTTAAAATTTCTTAGTTAAAATTTAAAAATTAAAACTATAATTATAGCACTTCCTTCTTCTCTGTTTTCCCTCTAATATCTCTTAGTGAGCTGGTCCCTCCGACATTGACTATTAATCACAAAAATGAACTACAGATTTGCTTATAGGTCAATATTATGGAGATATTTTCTCAGTTATGATTTCCTCTTCCTATATATGTCTAGATTTGTACAAGTTGAGAAAAAACAACAAGCTTGCCCACTTCCTATTTCTTAGAGACCATGGTTACTTCTGTTTACTTTCTGTGCATATGAATTTTCTTAGGGACTTCATATGCATAGACACATAACATACAGTATTTGTCTTTCTGTGTCTGGTCTATTTCCCTAAGCAAAATGTTTTCAAGATTTATTCATGTTGAGTCATATCAAAATCAAATTCCCTTTTTTGTAGCTGAATAAATACTCCATTGTTTATGTATACCAGACTTCTTTATCTACTCATATGTTAAGGATCACATGGGTTGTTTCTATTTTTTATCTACTGTGAGAAATGAACACGAGTCTACAAATGTCTTTGTGAGTCCCTGCTTTCCATTTATATACCTTTGAATTGCTCGATGATGCAATAGTTCAACAGTCAATTTCATAGGAAGTACTAAATTGTTTTTTCAAGGGGGTGTGCCATTTCATATACCGAGTAGCAAAACTGCCAGGGTCCCAACTTCTTTATATTTCCACTTTTCAAAATTATAAATCTTCTACTTTGAGTGACGTGGTATCACATAGAGGTCAATTTCTATCCCTTTGATTGCAGAAACATTTGCTTTCTTCTTTTTACTGTGAATTAAGACATCCTAATGGCATGTAAGGAGCTCTTTAGTTTCACTTGGCCAAAGGGTAATTTACTGTGGGCAGCTGCCCTAAGCCTCAGTCGCCATTACAAGATGGCTCATTTCCTCTTTCTTCCTAAGAGAAATATGTTACCATTTTTGGGCATTTGGAGCTCAGTCCCTATAGATCATAAATAACTATACCTTGNAATCCTCGTGTGGCTGCCGTCTTTCCTGCGGGACGGGTTGGGCGCGCGTCACAATTTACCTGTGAGAACCCAGGGAAAAGGAAGCAGAAATGTTGTACTGAAACTATGTTGTGCAGGGCCTCAAACAGTAAACAGAGATGTTGACATGACAGAGGGTGGAAGGTAGAGTTTGCAGAGAAAGAAACTTTGTAATGATAGTTAGGAATGTATTGTCATATATTCATCAGATATGTTATTGAATTTGTCAAAATTACAAACGATTATTAAGTTCAAAAGAGATGTTGCAGAGTTCTCAGTTTATTGAGAAAATATATAGTTTTAGATATTTAAAATTGCTTGCAGTTTCACACTGATACAAGGTTACATAGTGACCTTTTGAGCTGAAAGTCATACATAGGAAGATAATATTTTGTGATTAAAAGCATAAAACTCAATACCTCGATTTGAGTCTCGTCAATTTAATTTTTTAATTAGTGATCATATGATTATCTTCAAGTACATTAATTGCTCTTAACATTAAACTTTATGTCTTTTAAATGAGCACAATATCATTCTCACTGTGTTTGGGAGAGAATAATTGAGATTATGCACACAAAATATGTATCAGCTGGCTTTGTAACTATTTGGCCTCAAATTGATATAATTTTAGGTCACCTCATTTTTAATAACAGTAATGATCTTGTGACATGGAAGAGGGAAACACACAAGAGGCAGTGAAGAAGAGAGGGTAAAGAAAGCAGAAAGGGGGGAAGGAGCCGAGACAAGTGAAGAGAAGGGAAAGCTAAAGAGGTTTTGCTAAAAAAATTCTGGATTTACTTAGCTGTGAGAATAACCTGGGAGCAAGAAATAGGCTGATGGAATCTGAGTCAAGTTCACCTTATGGTATTTACTCCAAAGTTGGCTCTTAGGAGAAGATACTTCATTAATATTAATTCATCTGTCAGCTGAAGTGATTTTCAGATTATCTATAGACCAACCTTTGCTTCACTGAGAAATTAAGATCCTTGTAAAACTGACTGCATTTTATTCTCAGAGCAGAAATATTGCAGGCAATGAATTGCAGAAGCGTGTGGCACATCGCTGGGCTCCTGGCCAGCTCTGTTCTGTCAGCAAGAAAGAAGTAAACAACATGAGTGAGAGAAATGACATCTCTTATGGTTACTGGAGAAATAGGGGGTTGTGGAAAGAATATTTTTAGCTCTAGAATATGAGGATTTGCTTAATATTTCTACATTGTATTTGCCAGAATATGTGGCATCCAGAAAAATCAAGAAAATGTTGGAGCATAGTATCCTCACTTCAGCCCAGTGAGTCATCTTCTGACTGTAGACATTGGTTAGCATTGGTTAGTGTTGCCCTCATTAATTTCTTTCCCAGTACCAATTACCTCTGATTAATAATAGTAACAGTGACCAGTTGGCTAGTGTTTTTCTTGGTTTTTGCACTTAATCTTCAAGACAACCATGTGAGGGAGCTGAGAAAATCAAGGCTCAGAGACATTTGCACACAGTCGTTGACTATTACTACAGGAAGGAATAAATGTTATTCAAAAGAATGAATGCTGTCATTTAATTAAATCTTCCAAACAACAATATTATCATTTTGGTGAAATAAACACTATTTATGGTGCAAAGGAACTCACAACCACTCTAGGAGACTTTGATAGCTAAATTGTTTTTGCAGAAAGAAAATCTCACAGGTTAAGATTGCTTACAAGTAACATGGGAAGACAGGAGTCCTAAAAATTAAAATCAAAAGAATATAATGGACTCTGAGTAGTAAGGCCACTTGGAAGTAAAACCAGAGCCTGAGGGGGAAAAAAAACTTCTCCCTGGAACCATCCAGGGGTGTTTTTAGATGAGTATATTGCTCTTTGTTATAAAGCTCAGGGTCACCTTGTTATGCCTGAGGGTGCTGTGTTGATAGCACTGTGTTTGGGGTAGATAGAGCAGAAGAAAAAGTAGCAGAAGATATGAGTAAGGATTGAGAGTCAATGGGGAGTACGTGCTCAAAACGAGAAAGAGGGCGATTGTAGTTTCTGCTTCAAGTCCTCGGAGATGGTGAAAGGCACGTGCTGAAAGGCAGGCAGTGCTGCTCTGCTATTCTTCCATTTCTGTTCGTTTACCAGGCAGAATGCACTTAACTCTGAGCACCATCTTCCCCTCACAAGTACTTATTCATCTCTTCTGTAAATCTCCCTGTGTCACATCTTCTAATACAACTTCCTGCTGTCATTGGAATTTTTATCAGAGAATAGAGGAAATCAGAAATAAAAGTAGAGTTAAACATTGTGCTTGTGAATTTTATGTCAATTTTGCTCAAACTAGAGTCATTTTGGAACAGGTACTCTCAACTGAGAAAATGCACCCACCAGACTGGCCTGTAGATAAGCCTGTGACACATTTTTTAATTGATGATTGATGTAGGGGTGCCAAGCTCACTCTGGCCAGTGCCATCCATGGACTGGTGGTCTTGGGTACTACAAGAAAGCAAGATGAGCAAGAGTGAGGAGCAAGCCAAGAAGCAGTATTCCTCTATAGCCTCTGGGTCAGTTTCTACCTCCAGGTTTCTGCTCTACCTTTCCTGGATAATAAACTGTTATCTATAAGTATAAGGTGAGATAAACCCTTCACTCCACAAGTTCCCTTTGGACCTGATGTTTATCACAGCAATAGAAACTTTAACTAAGACAGAAACTGATAGCAGGAGTGGTTTATTTTTCTAATAGATCAAACTATATGGTTTTTGGAAAGATTGTGGTAGCATTTGAGCTTTGGGCTAGAAAAACTGTTGAGTACTCAGTGAAGATGGATGCTAAAAATAAATCCCGCACTAACACAGAAATGAGTATAATAAAGATTTTTTTTTAGGAGTCGACTCACAGATCACAGTCCTCTGCATGAACAGGGAACAAGAACTGAATCCAGCAATTGTAAGAGAGAGTGAGTGTGTGCATTGTATTGGCATTTATAGTATAAGAGACCACACCCAAGTGGGCTGGTTTATTAAAGGCTACTGGCTGAAGGAGTTCCTACAGCTCCTCCTCCTTTTATTTAAGTAAGAGAGTTCTAATCTAATATAAAATTTTATGCAATAAGAACAAATATCATGTATAAAAATTAGCATTACAATCAGCATAAAAAATACCAAGCAAGAAACATATGATAAATGTTTCAATAGTTATACTACCCTAAGGAGTATAAGTATTAGTATTATAAATAACTTGGCCAAGTCTTGAGAGGAAAGTAACTATGACTATCTAGTCTTCAACCCCACTGAAGACCTGAGAAGGGAGATAATATTACTTGAGTAAATAGGAAGTGCAATCAAGCTACTTCCACAGTGTGCAACAAATGACAGAGGCAACTGACTGCCTGGGCAGTCACCCGAAGTCTCATTTGCAACTTTGGAGCAACCAACTTTGGCTAAGGCCTAGAATAACTGAAAGACCATTTTCAGAGGCAGGAAGTTATACAAAACTTTCTTACTCTGTCTTGGCAAGATTTGACAACCTTTTTTCTTGTATCCTGATTGTCCTGTCTGGACACTGGGCATTTTGTTAGTGGTCAAGGCATGGGCAGTTCCTTGACCAAAGGCCAGTTTTTCCAAGAAGAAAACCAGCTCCAAGTGAAGTATATTCGGTGCTCAACATTCTCTCTGGAATAGATTGGTGCTTCCAGGAGCAGTTGTGTTTCACATCAACAGAACCCTAAGTTATTAAATGCCATGTTCTACAGTTCTTTGAAGTGGTTGAAGATTACCTATCTATGCAGAATACAATCTCTATGTATCTAAAGAACCTGATTAGTCTAACTATAAGTATGACAAACATGGATGACCTATATTTCTTAATACCTATACAGCTTAAAGACTAAGACTTTATATTAGAATATTAAATAATCTTTAAGCAACTGTGCAACAAATGAAGGCAATGGCCTCAAAATGTAAACAATGTATAAGTATTTTAATTGGAGGTAGAAATGTGTAGTACAATGTGATAATTATATCCTAAAATTATATCAATATACAAAATGTCTTAAGCACAGGTAGAAACATGCATGCATACAATATGACAAAATAAGTTTGCCTGGGTGTACAAATATTGTAAACATAAATAGGAGCATATTCAATATAATTTGAATTTGTATCAATATACAAGAATCTATACCAATGTAAATTGCCTATAAATAATAACTCACAAGTATCCACTCTGTTACTCGCTATTATTATTAGTGTAAGTTAACACTAATATACTTATTATACCATCCAATTTCCCTCTTTATTTTTCAAAGAGATCCCTGAGCCTACATAATTTACACCACAACCCCCAATCCTATACCAGTTATAATCAACCCAACTTTGTTGGGAGAGGGGATGTTGTCTTCTAGCTGCCATGGGGGTGATATTCTTTCTATGGGATCTTGTTAAGGTAAAATGATGATTAAGTTTCAAGATCACTGTCTGGTATAATTGCAAATAGTCTCTGAGTATTCAATAGGGTTTCTGAGATTCATATTTGGAGTTCTGGACAGAACATTGTAAAAAAGGTGCACCATTTCAGTTATCCAAGTTGGAACCCTAACTGAGACAGAAAGTGGTACTAGGAGTGGTTTATTGTTCTATAGATCAAACAATATGGTTTTTGGGAAGATTGTGGCAGTATTTGAGCTTTGGGATAGAAAAACTGTTGAGTGCTCAGCACTCAGCTCAAATGGGATGTTTTGTGGGAGTTTGGAAGACAAAAATTCTGAGCACTGTATACAATGGCAAACCTGGCTTATAAAGTTTTAGAAAAAATAATGGCTATATCAGAGCTGTTAACATGATATCTTGACTTAAGAACCTGTGGTTCTGGTCAGTTTGAGCTGAAGAATCAACTGGAAGAGACCAGAAGCACTAAAACAAAAACTTTGTTTTGTTGGGACAAACAAAATCTTTTGGGAAGTGTTTCCTTGGTGTCAGTACACAGACGCTGTGGTCCAGTCGTGGTTGAGTCTGTATCTCATGCTGACAGTCAAAGTAGGTAATTTAAGAGTCTCACAGGTGATACTGGTTTCAAAGGCATAAAGGGGTCATGGCGAGTAGGCACCATGAGAGGCCAGGAGAGGCCTTTGGTGAATATGCAGCTTTAGTGGGAAACCTGAGGACTGAAGGGGGTCATGGAGAGATGCTAAGGCTTAGCACTATGTGACAGCATCAGAGTCCCAGAAGAGAGTCTAGAAGAGTCTATTGGTGAAGGTGCAGCCCAATAGAAGCAGGGACTGCGGCCTTTTAGAGATGCCATTATGATGAGACTACCATCAAGGACGGCAACAGTTGTGGGTAGAGCCATCTTGGCCCTAGAGGATGAGCTGCATGAACTGTGGAGGACAGAAACAGGGTAAATATGACTTTTCAAAACCCCTTGGAGCCCATAGGATCATGAGTGAGTCTTTGTGGTGGTTTGAATAAGAATACTCCCTATAGGCTCATATATTTGAATGCTTAGTCACTGGGAAGTGTCACTATTTGAAAGGATTTGGAGGTATTGTTGGAGAAAGTGTGTCACTGAGGGTGGGCTTTGAGGTTTCAAAAGCCCATCCCAAGCCCACTGTCTTCCCCTCTGTCTCAAATCAGGACATAGCTCTCCCTGAAGCTGCAATCACAGGGTCTACACAGGTCTGCACCAGGTCCACTGTATATATCCAATAGCTTTCAGTTAGTACTTTTATGGGACTCCTGAATGTGTAAATGAGCAGGATTCTTGTACCTTCTCTTGCAGTTTTTTTCTATTGGTTTGTCTTGTCCAACTTCAATATGATGGCTTTCATTTTTATCTTATTGTATTTTATTTTCTTTAAAAAAGATATAGCTCTCATCTACGTCTACAGTACCATGCCCACCATGTTTACTTCCATGCTTCCCACCATGATGGACTAAGTCTCTGAAACTGTATGCAAGCCCCAATTAAATCCTTTCTTTTATAAGAGTTGCCTTGTCTATAGTGTCTCTTCACAGAAATAGAACAATTCCCCAGACATGAGTTATTTCCATTGTTGGAATATTGTTTTGTTTAGAGTATGGCTGGGCCCTTGTTCTTATTTCTTGGAGTAAGAAAGTATTTACTTATTTTGATGTTATAAGAGCACACAATTGAGAGGCATTGAAGATATTTTATATTTTAGAGAAATTCTGAACCTTGAAGAATATTTTAAATGTTTTAAAGAGACTAAACATTTTGTAGGTGTTTGAATTTGTACAGGCTATATAGGACTTTGAAAAATTGGAAGGATTTATATTATAATATTAATATTAACATAAGATCTTCAAGGATGAACAAGAAAGGAAAGGTGATGGTTTAATAGTAATGTATTTTGTATTAAGATGACAAAGGGTCAGTTGTGTCAGATAGTTTTTATATCAACTTGACACAAGCCAGTCATTTTGGAAAAAGAACTTCGGTTGAGAAAATGCCCCCACCAGATTAGCCTGTAGGCAAACTTGTGGTATGTTTGCTTGATTGATATTTGATATGGGAAGAAATAGCTCATGGTGGCCAGAGTCACCTCTAGGCTAGTAATACTGGCTTCTATAAGAAAGCAGGCTGAGTACATCATGAGGAGCAAGTCACTAAGTAGTGTTCCTTCATGAGCTCTGCACCAGCTCCTGCCTTTAATTCCTGCCCTGTTTTCCCTGTGATAAGGAAGTATAAGCAAAACAAACCCTTTTCTCCCCAAGTTATTTTTGGCCATTGTGTTTTGCCAGAGCAACAGAAACCCTAAATAAGATAGGAATCAACAATCACATAGCTTTCAGATAATTGAAGGTAGGTTTATTAACAAATGTCAGATTTGAAGAGTAAGTGAAATCTACTACCATCTAGCTAAGCCAGTCTCACCTTAGTTCTAACAAAACGTCAGTTAGATATGAAAGACTCTGAACAGCATAAAATGAGTGGACTAGAGTGATGTGGGCTTCCTTTCTGTATGCTATGAATGTCTTATTGCCATTGGTTAATAAAGAAGCTGCTTTAGGCCAATAACATAACAGAATATAGCCAGGCTGGAAGATCTATCTGTCTGTCTGTCTGTCTATCTATCTATCTATCTATCTATCTATCTATCTATCTATCTATCTATATCTATATCTATCTATATATATATATAGAGAGAGAGAGAGAGAGAGAGAGAGTAGGCAGAGTCAGAGAAGAAGCCATGTAGCTGCCTACAGGAGACAGATGCCCTTGCTGGTAAGCCACAGCCATATGATAATCCACAGATTAATAGAAATGGGTTAATTTAAATATATAAGACTTAGCCAGAAATATGCTTAAGCTATTGGTCAAACAGAATTGCAATTAATCAGTTTTCTATGTGGTTATTTCGGTTCTGGGCAGCTGGGAACAAACAAAAGCCCTCCATTTAATTGACACCAAAGTGGTTAACTACATCCATTTAAAAATGAGAGAGCTTGAAAAGAAATTTTACACACACACACACACACACACACACACACACAAACAGTTTAGAATAGCTACTTGCTCCATTGCTGGTAGAAAACAGAGATATATTGGACAAATGTATTTAGGATTGGGAAAGAGAAGAAAAAGTATAGAGAGTTATAAAATGAAAAAATGGTGATAAAATAAAACAAAGTCTTTAAAGAGACAGTGTACAGACAGTCATAGATAAAAGGAGTTAAGAAAAATAAGCCACATAAAGATGGAAAATACACAGAAAGTCTGGATTATGTGTATTATTGTTTTCTTTGAATTTTTTGACTGCAGAGAGATATTTCATTGTATAGGCCACTAAGCTAAACTAACATATATATTTTAAAAATATCTTGATTTCAAAATTTGGGTCTAAGGCTATATTGCTTTAGAAAAGAAGTTCTACTTTTTTCACAGAAGATGAGGATCTGTGGATTCCTTCCAGACTAATGTGGTTTGATGGACCAAGACCCCTTGAAAAATCTTGGATATGAGCAGATGGCCCAGATGCTCCAACATTTCAGAGGACCTCTGTTAGAGTTTCCTCTGAGTTCTACCTCCAGAACAGCTTCAAAACAGTTGGCTGAGATGATTAAGCCTCACAGAATAATCCAGTCAGGACTTGACCATAATCCTAAATTTTCTTTAGATCCCCATAAGATTATTAGCCCTGCCAATCAGCAGTAAGTAGTCCAGAAAACTATACCCACATTCCCAAAAAATGGATTATGAATATTTGTCTTTGTTTCCCAAATATTGTTTACATTTAAAGGGGGTTATGCTATAGAAATTTGCATTGGTATGTATCTTGGTTTATTGATGCAAATTGAAGGTCAATTTTGTTATATTATATTTTAGCTCTTGATTAAGGTACTGTGTTTGTGCTGCTCATTTAAAAATTTAATGTATAATTAAGAAATGTAGATTAATAGAGAGTCATCTATAATTGTCAAGCTTGAAGTCATGCTATTTAGGTTTTATAGATGTACAGAGATGCATTTCAGATGGATTAATATTCTTCAGATATTTCAAAGACTACAGAGTATGGCATTTAAAATGTTTTAAAAACTTAAGAATTTTCATGATAATGAGACACATCTGCTCCTGGCAGCACTAATCTACTTTAAGAGAATGATGAACATCAAAGAGGTTCCTCATGGAGTTTGTTATCTTGCCTGAACTGCTTGACTGGACTTGCAAGATCCAAAGAAAAATTGATTGCTGAAGCTGCCTAAAGAAAGTGAAACAGTCCTTTGGGGTTCCTGCTTCATGAAAGAGTCTACCAGACATTCTGCAGGACACAGAAGAAAATAACTGACAAATTGCCAATATAGGTGAAACTCTCTTTGAAATTTCTTGATTCATGGAAAAGTCTGCTGGACACGATGGACCTGTAGGCTGAACATGGATGCTTGTAGGGCCATTTTATACAGGCCCATATTTCTACATTGTATGATGGCCAGAATTTCAGGCCACAGTTTGCACCTGCCACAGAGGAGGTGATCACCTAGCCTTTTGAGACAAACTGAAGCCATCCTAAACAAAGGGTCAAGATATGCTAATATTGCTCCTTGTAATTATAGGAGGTCACCTGGGAAAGAGGTGTATGTGATAGGCAGGAGGGCATAACAACATAGAACAGAGGAGAGGATTCAAAAGCTCTCCTAATTTTATGATTACAAGTTAAAATAAAAAAGATAGTTAAAAATCAGTGCAAGCCACACCCACCAGAGCTTATGATGGCATGCTACAATCTTAGAGCAGCCACAATGGTAGATACCAGATAGCCTGTAAATATATCTGCCACTGACCCTAAAGCATGCCCTGTGCCTGGGAAGAACTTGGAATAGGCACTGCCTGGTCCCTCATACAGCAGAAAGCCTGGCAGAGGAAGGGAGCATGTTTTACCACCTGCCATGGCCCAGCTTCAGCTATGAACTGACAGGCAGGTTTGCAAAAGGCTAGCCTCAGAGAGCTGCAGCTTCAGGAAAATTAAAAATAAATGAACAGGTTAAATATGCTTCTTTTCCATTTCACAACTTTTGTTAATTTTTGTCAAAAATCTGTAGTTCATAAGCATGTGAATGGATGTTCAAAGTGGATTGATATCAGTTCCTTTGGTCTTCATATCTGTTTTTATGCCAATATCAGGTTGTTTTCAGTATTGTGGCTCTGTAGTGAAATATAAAGTCAGAGATTGTGATGTATTCAGAAGTTCCTTTATTGTACAGGATTGTTTAGAATTATTTAGGCTATCCTGAGATTTGTTCTCCTTATGAAGTTGAGAATTGTTCTTTCGAGGTCTGTGAAGAATTTTGCTGTAATTTTAATGGGCATCTGCATTGAATTGGTAAAGTGATTTTGATAAAATTGTCTTTTTTGTTATGTTGATTCTAACTTCCCAAGAGAATAGGAGATATTTCCATTTTCTGATGTCTTCAGTTTCTTTCTTCAAAGATTTAAAGTTCTTATCATGTGAATTTTTCCACTTGTTTGGTTAGAGTTTCTCCAAGAAGCTTTATGGTGTTTGTGACTATTGTAAAGAATGATGTCTCTCATTTATCATTTGTATAAAAAGGGTACATTTAGGCTGTTTTTAGATTCTGGCTTTGACAAAATAATTTTGCTATAATGATAGTTGAGCATGTGTCCTTGTGGTATGATTGAGTGTCTTTTGTGTATAGGCCCAAAAGATTAATGACTCTTAAGGTAGATTGTTGCCTAATTTTCTGAGAAATTGCCATACTAGTATCCAAAGTGGCTGTGCCAATTTGCACTCCCACCACCTATGGAGGAATTTTTTCTTCCCTCCATATTCTCTTTAGCATAAGTTATTAGTGTTTTTAATCTTGGTGAATTTTACAGGGATAAGATGGAATCTCAGAGTTGTTTAGATTTTCATTCCTCTAATGGCTAAGGATGTTGAGCATCTTTTAAGTGTCTTTCAGTCATTTTACATTCATCTGTTGAGAGTTTTCATTTTAGGTATGTACCATATATTTTTTAAAAATATTTACTTATTTATCTTCTGAAGGCCAGAAGAGGGTGCCAGACCTGATTACAGATGGTTGTGAGCCACCATGTGGTTGCTGGGAATTGAACTCAGGACCTTTGGAAGAGCAGGCAATGAAATGCTCTTAACCACTGAGCCATCTCTCCAGCCCTATACCATGTCAGGAGCCAAAAAGTAAAGAGGGTCAAAGCAAGATCAATATCGAGTTCCACTTTTCATAAACTATGAGGACAAATGATTCAGTCCCAAGGCCTAACAGCCAGAAATCCAGACTTAAGCCTGGCCATTTCTGAGAAATGGTAACTTAGCTGACAATTGGAAACTTACTGAGATTAGCAATAAGGAATTTAGATAAGGAAATTAGCTATTTACAGATGTTTCAGAAGCAAGGAAGTCAGATAAGGAAGTTAGTTA
>LOEQ01003641.1:86881-100992 GCA_001685075.1 Bramus lutescens | reverse complement strand
TAGCAAACAGCAAAGAAGTTAAAGTTTAATTTTAGATAACCCTGCCTGCTAGCCCAGTCTCTGTGCCTCCCTCCCCCCTTCCGCTTGCTCTGCCAAATTCCTCGTTGGAAGAATATATAAGCTATGAACCTGTACTTAATAAACAGAGACCTTGATGAGACTCAGACTGACTTTGTCTTTCTTTATGCACTTGGTCTTCCTCTCTCACTTCCATTGGTTTTTCAGGAGGTGCCCCTTCAAGTCCAATGAATAACTGGACCTGCTGGATAGGTCAGTACCATATATTTTTATTGGACAGAAACTTCTCAGTTTCAGGAGATCCAATTTATTAATTGCTTTTCTCGATGTCTGTGCCACTGGGGATGTATTTGAGATGTGCCAGTGCATTTTAGTGTACTTCTAACTTTTTCTTCTGTGAGGTTCAGTATTCTTAGTTTTGTGTTTGATTCATTTGGATTTCAGTTTTGTGCACAGAGACAGCTATGAATCTGTTTTCATTCTTCTACATGTTGATGTCCAGTTATGCCAGCATCTTTAGTTGAATATGCCTTATTTTTATCATTATACTGCAAGCTAGGCAGATTTACAACTTAAAAGGAGGATAGTTTACAAATGTTTAATTAGATATACAGTGGCTAAACCCTTAATTATAATATTTATATGGGAGATCTTGAGCTGTTAAGTAAAATTCTTAAAGTGAGAAATGATCCAATTTCCAATAGACAGCTTATAGAAGCTGCCAAACTCAAGCACTTAGAATATATTAATTATGATTCAGCTGTGGCAAGTATGGATATTACTTATAAAACTTATTCTACAGCAGTTTTATGGAGAAACAGTCTGCTTTTTATGACTGCACCTTCCCATTTTTGCCAGTTAAGATATTAAACTCTTAATTTATGCAGTAGCTTGTCTAATACAGAAGAGCAAAATGGAATCTAAGAAACAGTTTATCAGAGAACTGAATATGATCATTGTTTCTTGATCATATTGATTATCAATAGATAAATTGATGATTTTAAGATAGTGATTCTTGGACAATTGTGTTTGCTCAACTTAAAGGTCAGAGTAATGATCTTTTCCTAGCTGATCATTACTGCTATTCCCACAACTATATTTTGCTAATGTTATAACTAAAGATCCCTTAAAGGATGTTATGCTAAATTTTACAAAAGGTTTTTCCAGTGGAAGAACTGCATATATGGTTAAAAATGAAAAGAAATTGTGGAGCATGTCATGGCTCCTTCAAAGCAACTTAAAAGGATAAAAGCTACAGACAGATCTGGCATGGTGATACCAGGGTGACCTTTGCTAAGGCAAGGAGAAAAAGCCCTTGCAATGAATTATAAAAAGACCCATCCCTATATTAATTTGGGGTCGAGGATGTGTTTGTTTGTTTTTTTTTACAGAAAGAAAATAAAGCTGGATGAGATGACTGCATATACAGTAAAGGAGCCGCAGACCTTATGACATTGTATCTGATAACACCCCAATAGAAGTGTCAGAATGAAAGGACACACACCATCACAGAGGCCCTACTAAGACTACTGTGATGACTACAATTTTCTACAATCTGAATCCTGTTTGCTTTGGAGCTGAAATGCAGACTGAACATTTGACTGTTTTAATCTTTGGAACACAGAACTCATTTTGATTAAAATATTGGACCTGGGAACTAAGATCTAAGCTTTCCCCCCAGGGAAAGAAAGACTCAAAATAAGGAGTGACTGAAGCCTTTTTTCAGTTAAGAGGGGGGCAGCCTAAGGGTCTAATTGCTGCTCAGAGACTGGAACTGGTATTTAATAGCAGCAATGTCTTTGGACTCTCACCCATCAGCTAAAAACCTTCTTATCTTTTGACTAATAAGGATTTAAGGAGACTGTGATATGTTAAATTGTGGATTTATTATTAATTCCCATTCTAAAATTATGGTATTGACCTGATAATGTTTGTAACTGCTTATAAGATGTTGAGAAAGTTTGACATGCCCTGTAAATGTTTGGATTTAATGCATATGTTAAGAATTTTAGATTTTGACATTGTAAAAAATTTAAGAGGTGCTCTAGACATTTTCAACTCAGGCATTCCTTCTCTCCTTTAAATAGGAGTCTTTAGGATTATTCTTAAAACTTTATGATCAACTCCTGACTAGAAAGTATGCCTCCAAGACAGAGAGCCCATAGGTATTTCTGTCACCTAATCTCCTTTGTTCACAGGGATCATCAGTCAGAAACAGTTTTGAAGTTTCTTCTCCCAAGATGACTAAGACAGGAACTTGCATGTTTAGAATGCCTGTTCCAATGACGGATTAGTCTTGGTAAGCGAAGGAGTTTTTGCTGTGATCATCTGTCCTGTTGCAGAAGCACAGGTTTCATTAAAATTAATAAGACAGAGTGGATTGTATGGCAATATTATACTGGCCAATATTTCTTCATTGTATGGTGTCCAGAATTTCAGGCCACAGTTTGCACCTGCCACACAGGAGGTGGTCACCTAGTCTTTTGAGACAAACTGAAGCCATCTTAAACAAAGGGTCGGGATATCCTAATGTTGCTCTTCTCCTTTGTAATTTTGGGAGTTCACCTGGGAAAGAGGTGTTAATTCAGTCTACATGACAGAGCAGGCATACAGAGCAGAAAGATAGATAGGAAGATGGGATAAAATGGGCATAGAAAGGTGTGGATTTTCCCAGCTACCTAGGAAACAGAATGATAATGAAATTCCCCCTTATTTTACATTTTGGTATAAAAGCTGTTTGGAAAATAAACATGGGTGATTTTCAGGATGTGAATTCAGGACTTTATGAAGGATCTTAAAAATGCCTGATAAAGTCATGTGAGTTGTACCTCAATTATTCCAATGCCTCCCCATTGGTCTGAGAAATAATTTAGGTCTGGGCTAGTCCCAGACCACAACAGTTGCTCCAGTGAACTTTGGGTGACTGTCCAGGCAGTGAGATGTCTCTGTCAATTCTAGATTTTTGGAAGTTGCCTACAATGCACTTCTTATTAACTTAAGTAATATTATATCCTTCTGGGGTCTTTGATGGAGATGAAGAATAGTTATAATTTTTCTTAGTTATGATAAAAGATAAAGTATATATAAATATTGTAACTGTAATTCTTGCTTAATAACTTTTTGTTTATATAATTTTACTATGTTAAAACTTCCCTTTTATTTAGACAGAAAAAGGGAGGTGATGTGGGATTCCCCTCTGTATGCTATGAATGTTTTATTGCCATTGGTTAATAAAGAAGCTGCTTTAGACCAATGACTTAACAGAATATAGCCAGGCTGGAAGAGATACATATATAGAGAGAGAGTAGGCAAAGTCAGAGAAGAAGCCATGTAGCTGCCTGCAGGAGACAGCTGTGCTGGCACCTTGCTGGTAAGCCACAGATTAATAGAAATTGGTTAATTTAAAATATAAGAATTACTCAGAAATATGCTTAAGCTTTTGGCCAAACACTACTGCAATTATTGCAGAGTTTTTTTGTAGTTATTTTGGTTCTGGGCAGCCGAGAATGAACAAGCAGCCTCCCTAAACATTAGAGGATGGAGACGGCATTGCGGAGGATGGAGATAGAATTGCAGATGAGAAAACTGTGGATAATGCATTATTGCATAAAATAACCAGGATGACAAAACAGGTTGAGCTCTATTGATTAATGCCCTTTTTCATTTTCCTAGTAATGTCTCTTCCATATCAATAGCTCCATGGTGATAACATTCTACTGGTTTATTTAATTGTGTGTGTGTGTGTGTGTGTGTGTTTGACTATAATTCTCTATGCAACTGTTAGTGTAATTTCTTGCTCCCTCACATCTGTCATTTTGAAGCCCAACTGGGAGGCAGAAGACAAAACAAGCAAAGTACCTGATTTTTTAGAGGACATAGCTGCAGGAAAACTCTTGTATGCTCATTGCATGAAAATATGAACAAATGAATAAGTCAGTTGATTTTAAAGATGCTTCTAACAATCTTAAATACTTATATCTTCTAGTTAAAGATAATTAGATAAGTTTAGAAGGAATTAAAGATATTTGTAGAATTAGATTGTTCATTACATACAGGCAAATAAATAATGTGGAGTGGGTAAGAGAAGGGACAGCTGGTAACCTGGTGACAATGGATTAGGAAATTCAAAAGCAAGAATGGAGAAAAGGTGAGTTGAGGATGTAGCTCTGTGAAATGTGCATGGGCAAAGCCTGGTCAACACTCACTGCAAAGCAAGCAAGCTTGATGCCAAGGCGATGGCACAGCATGGCAATATGTTTACCTTGCAAGCACAAGGGCATGGGTTCAATTTTCAGAGCTCTTGTTAAAAAAGCTAGTCAAGGTAGCATGAATTTGTAATCTCAAGGATAAGGCATGTGGAAATTGCTAGATACCTGGTGTTCACTTACCAGCTAACTTAGCCTACTTGGTAAAAGTAAGACCAATTACAGATCTTGTATTAAAAAGAAAGTGGTTAATGTCTGAGGACCAACACCTGAAGTTGTTCTCTGTATACACTTGTGTACAAGTAAGCACAAACACATGCTGTAGGAAGTCTTACAGTCAGTGGTTACCCGCCCACAGGGGCATGGTCTCTTATACTATATTTGCTGATGTAGAGCATGCATTTGACCTCTTTTCTAGCCTCTCTGTTCTGGTTGCGGATTTTGGTTTCCGATCTCCATTAATGTCTACCCCATAAATAAATAAGCATTTATTTCTCAATTCTGAGCTAGTGTGGGATTTCTTTTAAACATCTTTCTCCACACACACACACACACACACACACACACACACACACACACACACTCCTCAAGCACATATACACAGAACACTACTTCCCTCCATACAAATGAAAAAGATAAAGAAAGAAGGAGGAGGAAGAAAAATTTAAAAAAGAACATTAGAAAAGGCACATCCTTCTGAGGTTACTGCCAAACACAGGGCAGTGTTTCTCAAAGTGTGGTCCCTTAAACAACAGTCCCAGGATTGCTTGAAAATACAAACAAGCTAAACCAGAAATTCTGAGGGTGGGACTGTGAAATCTGTTTTAACAGGACTTCTGGGAAATTCTGATAGCTAGGTCACTCCACTCTCTGTTGGTCTGTTCACTTAGAGCATTCTAAAACTGGAGGATGTACCACTGCAGTGCTATAGAGTAGTGGAACTCAACCTGTGGGTCATAACCCCTCTGGGGGGTTGCATACTAGATATCCTACTTATCACATATTTATAATTAAAATTCATAACAGTAGCAAATTACAGTTATGAAGTAGTAACAATAATTTATGGCTGGGGGTCACCATAACACAAGAAATTGTATCAAAAGGTTGCAGCTTTGGGAAGGTTGAGAACTCCTGCTATAGAGGGAGGTGAATGTTCATGACCTCATAGTAACATTCCTTAAAAAATATATCTTTACTAGTTCTTTGAGATTGCCATCCAATGTATTTTGGTCATACTCTACCATAACTCCACCCAGATCTAACTCTTTACAATGTTATGTCCTCCTTTTTCCTTTAAAATAAACTGTACTGCCCATATACCCCTGAGTGTGGCTAAGCAATTCAGCAAGTAGGCCCACTAGGGGTCACATCCTTAAATGAAACTTACTCTCCCTTCCCCAGAGGCCATGTGTCTGTAGCTTCTCAGTTAGGGTGGTGTCTCATGGAGACCCTTTTCCCTCCATGCTAGAATGTTGACTGGCTTAATCTTGTGGAGGCCTTGGGCAGCACCTACAGCTGCTGTGAGTTCCTAAGTACAGGGGTCCTGACCCATATGTCTAGAAGATACTGTTTGCTTCAATCCTCCCAAACTCTGAGTCTCAAAGCACCCCAAATCGTCCCTAAGCCTTGTGGGGAGGAGAATGAAACAGGTCCTATTAATGGCTGAACTCTCTATTGACACTCTCTGCACTGTTCAGTGTTTCTGTATTATGTAATACATAAAGGTTTACTATATATGTTTATATTTACATATTTATACATGTTTATAATTTTTTTTGATTCTTTGAGAATTTCACATTATATACCCAATTGCACTTGATTCCCAGTACTTCTATGTCTGTTCTCCACCCTTGTGATATCCACACAACAAAACAGCAACAAAAACAAAACAAAACACAACAAAATACAAGTCCAGTTTGTGTTATCTATATACTCACTGGATCATGTTCAAATTTTCAGTGCCCTGCCCCTTAAATAAATAAGAGACCTTCTCCTTCCGCATCCCTACGAAAAGTTATCAATTGTGGAGAGCTACACTTCTGCATCACACTTTTTAAGAGTTCTCTTTGATAGGTCGTTACTTTTGTGGTGGAGTTGGGGGAATCAGAGTTGTTACAGAGGCTTTCCACATTCCTTGTTCTCAAATGTGCATCTGCAGCTATTGATATCACTGCCAAAGGAGCTTCCTTGCTCTTAATAGTCAGTGGGGGCAGGGATCATGGGATTCTGCATGGTTTCTGATGACAGCGCAGACCATGAACATGCCCCCTAACTGCAGTAGGACCATGGACCAGGACAAGGCCCTTGGAGGTGCCCCGAATAACAGACATCAACCTGGCCTTAGGTTGCACCATAGACCATGGATGTCCACTTTGGCTTTGGTGGCAACACAGGCCATGGACATTAAAACAGACTAGCTGCAATAGGGCCATGGACCTTAACATAGCCCTCAGAAGAAGCCTGGGCCTGGACATCACTATAGCCTCAGGTGCCAGCACAGGTCAGTCAGAACACTGCCCTGGTGGCAGTATGGTCTATGGACATGGGCATAGCTTCAGGCCTCAGCACAGATCATGGGCTTCTGCATGGCCTTCAGTGGTAACTTGGACCATGAATATCAACACAGACTCAGGCTGTAGTAGGATGACAGACCCTGACATGGCCCTCAGCAGTGGCCACTCACATCAATAAGTACCCTCTCCTACCAGCAGGCTGCAGCACAGAACACAGAAGTTTGCATGGCCAATTTATGTCATGTGTCATAGACATAATCTGGGCTCCTTGCAGGGTTCATCCAGGCAGGGAGCAGTTGTGGGTCTGGCTGTTTTACCTGGGTGCTTGTCCTTCTGCTAAGCAACCCCTTTAGGTTATTTTATCCTCTCTAGGTCAGGGTGTGGGTTGTGTGCCACACAGTTTACTTTTAATTGTATACCACATTTCTTGGGAAAATCTAGTCACTCTACTATAAGCAGGATTTAAAAGATTGTTATTATTATTATTATTATTAGAATTAAGGTAATTAGGACAACTTCTTCTCTTCTTGCTTTAATTTGAATACTCTAAGGGAGAGGAACATCTTTTTCTTAAACTTATTTTCAAGTACATAGATGTTTGCTTGCATCTTATATCTTCACACTGTGTGTACACCTATGGAAACTGGGGTTACAGATGGCTGTGAACCACCATGTGAGTGAGGGGAACTGAATCCAGGTCCTCTAGAAGAGCATTCAGTGCTCTAAACTGCTAAGTCATCTTTCTAGTCTTTGAGGTGGAACATCTATGGGGATCTTGATTCTGGTTTAAAGCTCCAAGTGGGGGATAAAATGCTGAAAATATGTTTTTCACTTATTTATGAGGGAAAATGACTGTTAGGGTCCACAGAAAGAATGCATTCTACCTTGACTAAAGGTGAGGGAGTTTAGACCTATGCTTGCTCCATTAAAGGTTATATGAGAGGATGCTTGACTTAAGGTGCGTCTATAGGATGTTTTGCCTAGATAAAAGGATATTTTTATATAGGGTGTGATTATTTGATGTTTGGAGATGTGTGGAGGAAATTACTTTGTTTGTCCTTTGTATCATGGCAAGGAAGTCTTTTGCCTTCCCCACTATTTGAATTGGGGTATATAAGAACTTTGAATAATAAACTTGAGGCAGATCACAGTAGTCACTGGATGCCCTCCCAATTCTGTTGTATCTTTCTATTTCTTCCCTCAATCCACACTCCTCTCCTTTCGAATGTATGGACCTGTTGAGTCAGACCAGACAGATGTCACCTCAAAGTGGGATCTGAAAACTGGGGTTCCTGAAAGATGGTGTTCTGAACATTGGGCCAGAGTACAGGGGACAAACTGGACACTGCAAGTAAAGGTGCAAGGTGAAAAATGAGCACTTGGATAAAAAGTAAATGTTGAAGTATGATAAGGAACTCGGAAGTAAAATTTAAACATATTTGTAAATATGGGGCAGAAAAATAGTCAACTGTCTGTACAATTGCTTAGAGATATTTTTAAAACCAGAGGGATTCTAGTAGAACAACAACAAATACAGAATTTGTTTTAGAATTTATAGAGCAACAATGGATACAAAAATTCTTAGAGTTTATAAATATTTTATACTTCCCACCCACTCCCCCAATTGGGTGATGCAGCCGCCACCATTTTTGAGCTGCTCCTGTACTTGGAGATGTGAAAATGGCATGGCCCCATACACCTAAACTCCCAGTCAGCCAAACCTGTGCTGCAGCTAAGCTTGCCAGCAGTTCCCTGTTCTACAGTAGGACCACCAAGCATGGCCTGTGCCTCACACACGCCTAGTGGGCAATGGCAAACTGGGGCCTCCCAGTCCCCATTTCTTAGTGGACTGGCTGAGTCACAGAGAATGTAGCTCCTGGTCAGCCCTAGTCTGNCTGGTGGGCAATGGCAGGCCACCGCCTCAGGGAGCTGCTGCTCTGCCACACCCAGTCAAGTGTCTGTAGAAATGCCAATGCTAACTGCAAGCTAATAGGAAATTTTCAGCCTGGATTAGATTATTTTAGATTTAAAGGATTTTTTTTATATGCTATTCCAGTATTTGGGACATATGTTGTAATCTAAAGAAATTAAGCCCCAGAAATTGGAAATTAGAAAAAATAGTTTATAAACTTTGAGTGATTTTTAAAAGTTGTTGGGAGATATGCAATGGCTGTGAGCATATAAAAATTTTGTATAGGAGATCTTGAGCCCCTCAGTGAGATTCTTAAGGGAAGTCTCCAAGATGGCATTAGTGGATTAATTCTCCTCTGGTGTCATGAACTGAGGGAAGCTGGCTGTGGTTATATTGTTAGTCAGATCTGGCCACCTTGAATGAGGACAGATGAGTTCTGCATGACTTGGTCCTCCCTCCAGCTTCCTAGTAGCCAATCTAGTCCATTAAAGTAGCATGATGCTAATTTATTAAAGGTAAGAAATAAATTTCAGGGAATTTAGTGATCATGTTTAATATATTAGTTTTTGTTATGTTAATCTCACGCTTAATTGAAGTAAAAGTCTATTAGTATAGAATAAATGCCAAGGCTATAGTGATATGTATCTTGGTATCACTTCTGTGGACTCTTTTCATTGTATTTAAAATGCTTTGCTGAGGTCTTGAGAATCCATCTCTTAAGAGCTTAGGAATGCTTATTTTCTACTGATTGCTTTAGATTATTCACATAAATTTAGCACTTAATGATATTTGCTCAGGCAATTGTAATTTACCCTGAAATGTGCAGTGCTTTGCCAGAAAGAGCAAAAGAAGAATAATTGTCCTCCAAATGTGAAAGGGACATTAATGATTACCAAGGGTGTTTGAGACAGGGAAGGAACCGCCTGGGTACAATAAGTTCTACATTTGTTGGTTTAGATTGGTAAAATTGACATTTCAAACAAAGGGACTACAATCCAAAGTATTAAGCTGCCATAACTATCCTCAGCCCTCTGATATCCCAATAATATATCCAGAAACCGCAATCTACAAGCTCAGAGCTGACTGTCCATCTCAGAGATGACTTCTTCCAGGAACATACTTTGGGCATAGTTCATTTTCACAAGCTATGGGTGAAAATATTTATTATGTATTTGACTTTATAGAGTAAACTGGTGTAGCATAAAACTATATTAAATAAGTTGGCTTCTGACCTTCATCTACTTACATAGGAATTTTTTATGTTGTATTTAAATCTTTTCTAGATAATATTATCTTGTTAGGTGTGACATATCATTGTAAATGGCTATCATTTTTAAGAACACATTAGTGAAGTATTTCACATAGCATGTACTGCATTTTGAGATTCCAAATGAGTATCATGTATGAGGATCTCCATGTGCAATGTTATCATAGTTTATAGTTTGTAATCCTGGTGGTGTTGTGTTTCAGTACATTGTAATTGTACATCGATTACTAAATGATACATTATTAGCTGCCCATCTGCCTTACTCCATCCAATTGTTAAAGCAGAGACATAGTGCACAGGCTTGGTGACAAGATTGGTATCCATCATCATTGAAAGTATTTTATGCTATGTTCTTGTTTTGAATTATCTACCAGGTAATTCATCTAAGCTACCCCCCCAAAGTATAAACACCATACAAAGATAACTTTCAAGAGAAAATGAGAAAATTCCTATTTTCAATTACTGAACATGAACATAGCAATATGATCATGTGGCACACTGAAGAAAGTGAAAGATATGAGTACAATAATGCTCTTGGGACCATTGATTAAAAGGAAGTTATTATGCTAACACTAAAGGGGAAACTTGAACTTCTTTGAATGAAATCCATGGAATTTTTGACTTTGGGAGAGCAAAGCAGCTTGTTTGTGGTTTCTGAAATGCCTTTGAAATTCATGATGATTTGTGCTGCAGAGGAAAGCCTTCAAAGGCAAAATTATTTGGAAATTTACTACTAAAGAAGAATTCAGGACAAGAGTCTGTGCCTTCTTTTTAACTGCAGGTAGCTTTGTCTTATTAGTTTTATTTTTATCTGTCAATATTGTGTTACTGTGTGGATCTATAAAGCTGTGTCATATTAAGTTATGGGAAAAGGACCATCTTCTACTTGAAAATATGATATCTTGCTGGGGTTGTGGCATAGGTCTTTAATCCCAGCACTTGGGAGGCAGAGGCAGGCGAATCTCTGTGAGTTCGAGACCACCCTGGCCTATAGAGTGAGTTGCAGGGCAGGTTCCAAAACTACGCAGAAAAACCCTGCTTCAAAAAATGAAGGAGAAAAGAAAGAAAGAGAGAAAGAAAGAAAGAAGAAAGAAAGAAATAAAGGAAGGAAGGAAGAAAGAAAGAAAGAAAGAAAGAAAGAGAGAGAGAGAGAGAAAAAAGATAAGAAAATATAATAACTCTCCAGGACATATAGGTGATATTTGGTGGCTGAAAATGGCAGTCATTGCCAAGGCAGCCCTCAGCTGTTGGAGTTAGGGAAAGGAGCAGATAGTTAGCTACCTTTGAACTGAGATGTCTGCCATACACCAAAAGGCCAAGATGTGGCAAGGCAAACACCTATGAGGAGCTCATCATATCATCCATCCAATGGATGGATGTTCTCTTGAACATTTTCTTCCCACATCACTGAAATTTTGCATCCTTTGACAACATATTTCCAATGTATTCTTCTCTCAGTCCCTAGAAACCACATGCTATACTTTGTTTCTCTGGTATTAACTCTTAGATTCACCTGTGGTACGTGTCTTTCTGTGTCTTGTTTATCTCATAGACATTAAGGCACAAACATGCTATGGTAGTCATTCAGAGAGGAATCAAGAAGTACTATTATTCAGGGCCCTGGTAAGGACTTCAAAGCATTTTGATTATAAGAATTACATGACATATTTTATATGTTAAAAAGATAATTTGGCTGCTGTGCTTAGAACCAGTCATATCATGTGTAATGGTTGATTTTAATGTGATTGAATTGAGGACCAGAGAGCTGGTAGAGCATTGCATCTGAGGCTGCTTCCAGCAAGGATTAGCTTGTAAGTTGGGTGTCTGAGTTAGGAAGATCTGACCTTCACTGTGGATGGACATTATCCAATTGCTGAGGGTCCCAGATACAGAGAAGTAACAGTACTCCAAGACCTGAACAAGCAAACAACTACCCCAGACTGATGGTTACATCATCATCTTTTTGTGTTGGAGGCTTATACACTAGAATCAACATTCCATAGTCTTCAACCAAGACTGTAGTCCAAAGCACTCTTCAGTTTCTATAATCATTCAAGCCAATTATCATAATAGATCCCCCGTTTAGCTCATACACACCCATATACACACATTAATGCTGTGTTGTTTCTCTCTCTTTGTAGAATTCTAATTCAGAATGTTAAGAGTAGAACCAGAGAGATTAAGTGTGAAGATATTATACTAATCCTGGCAAGCTATGATAGGAATTTGGAACACTGTGATAGTATTAAAGTTGCTGAAATGTGGGTGAGTTCCTGACATAACATGAAAATAGAATGACTAGTCTTTTCTAGTGATTAAAAGATGTATTTACCTGATTCACTGGAAGGATGAGTAGCCACCAGTTGAGGTTGGAAAGTGGCAGGTAAAATGCACTTGTTGGAGATCTGAAAATCAGGTGTTGGTACATTAGAATTGGAAGTGACAATCTCTTTCTCTTTCTCCTTCTCTACAAATAATCTTATCCTTTTCTTGAAGCCCATGTACCTTCTCTTATTCAGCATAGCCTTCCTTGCAGGGCTATTTGTGTATGTGTCGGCACGCCACCTCCAGACTGTGTGCTCTGTGAAGGGGGGCAGGCCTTACTTATTGCTCTGTCCTAAGCACTGAAGACAGTTCTTGGAAGTTTTAGAGAGCTCAGAATGAGCTTGCTGAGTTCTTATGTGTTTTTTTTATATATATATAACTTTGGCTCTTTTGAGTTAATTCAATTTATTGCTTAGCAGGTGCTCTTGTCACTCAATATTTCCAGATCTTCATTTAGTGTTATAGAGAATAAACCATAAGATGAATTTTAAAAAAATCACTGAAAGAAAAGCCAATAACCTAGGCCAAAGTAGACCTGAGGCAACAAACTCCACCTTGGGCCGGAGCAGGATTGAGGCAACAAATTTCACAGGAGTGGGACTGAACCAGCTACCTAGGCCAGAGTGAGCCTGAGGAAGTAAGCTTCACAGAGCGAAGCTGGGAGCCAATCCAGTTCTGGGACACTGATGGATCAGGACTGAGCCAGTGACCTGGTTCAGAGCAGAACAAAGATAGCAAACTCCACCTGAATAGGTACAGGGGAGTAACTGCTGAGTGAGTGAGCCAGAGCCAGAGACTGCTGAGGGTCCAGACATGAATCTGGGACCTTCAAGAGAGTAGGCAGGAACTAGAGAGCTCTGTGGGGCCAGGCATGAGTCTGGGACCTCAGAGGAAGTAGGCCTGAACTAGGACATCTGTGGGTCTGGGTGTTGGTCTGGGACATCAAAGGGAATAGGCAGAAACCTGAAACCTCTGCGGATCTGAGCATGAGTCTGGAACCTCTGAGGGAGTAAGCCTAAGCCAGATCCTCTGCGGTTCTGGGTGCACTCTAGCCTGGGAACTACAAGGCAGCAGACCGGAGCCAGAGACCTTTGTAGGACTAACCCTAAGCCAGGGACCTCTGCAGGAGTGGATCCAGACAAGAATTTACAGAATCAGGTCAAAGCTAGTAACCTAGGCCAAAGTAGGCCTAAGACATCAAACTCCAAGGGAGTAGAGAAAAGCACAGGAGTGCTGAGCTATCTCCAGGAACACAGAGTAATCAAAGGGGTAACTAGCACTGTGGCACCATAAGGAACAACCATCTGAGCTTTGGCTCCTAGAAGATTAATCAACAGAATCTCAGACTGTCCCAACCACACCTATTAGAGGAAAAGATGAGTATAAAAGGTAAGAACACATGCAACACCACAAAGAGCAACACAACACAGTAAAACCTAAAGACCCTACAACAGCAAGACTTGAACAACCAAATATAGATAAAGCAGAAGAAAATAACCTAAAAATAACTACAAGAGAATGTTTGAAACCATTAAAGAGGAAATGAGAAATTCCTCCAAAGAAAGGGAGGAAAAAACAAACAAAAAAGGTGAAGACATCAGGAAATCCCTTTAAGAAAACCAAGAAAAAAAAAGCAAACATATGAAAGAAAATACCCAAAACTTGAAAACTGAAATAAAGACAATAAAGAAACCACAAGCTGAGGGAATTACAGAAACAGAAATCATGAGAAAATGATCAGGAACCACAAATGCAAGCATGAACAACAGAATACAAGAGATGGAAAAGAGAATCTCGAAGGCTGAAAATACAATAGAGGAAATAGACTCATCAGTCAAAGAAAACATTAAATCTAACAAAAGCTTAACACA
>LOEQ01003641.1:68507-85655 GCA_001685075.1 Bramus lutescens | reverse complement strand
ATCAATGGGTCAAGGAAGAAATAAAGGGAGAAATTAAAGACTTCCTAAAATTCAATGAAAATGATCACACAATATATGCAAATTTATGGGACAAAATTAAAGCAGCATTAAGAGAAAAGTTCATAGCATTAAATGCCTGGATAAAGAACCTGGAAATATCCCTCATTAATGCATTAACAGAACATTTGAAAACTTTAGAACAAAAAGAAGCAAATTCACCTAAGAGAGATAGACTGCAGGAAATAATCAAATTGAGAGCTGAAATCAACAATATAGAAACAAAGAAAACAGTATAAAGAATCAATGAGACAAAGAGTTGATTCTTCAAAAAATCAACAAAATAGACAAACCTTTATCCAAACTCACCAAAAGGCAGAAAGAGAGTATTTAAATTAATAAAATCAGAAATGAAAAGGGGGACACAACAACAGATATAGGTCATATTTTGAAAACTTGTACTTCACAAAATTGGAAAACTTAAATGAAATGGACAATTTTCTGATGATATGATACTTTATATGTGACCCCAAAAATTCTACCAAGCAACTTCTACAACTCATAAACACTTTCAGTAATACAGCAGGATACAACAAGATTAACTCAAAAAAATCAGTAGCCCTCCTGTACACAGATGATAAAAAGGGCTGGGGAAGAAATCAGAGAAACAAAAACCCTTCACAATAGCCACACATAGCATAAAATATTTTGGAGTAACTCCAACCAAAAAAGTGGAAGGCTTGTATGACAAGAACTTTAAATCTTTGAAGAAAGAAATTGAAGAAGACACCAGAAAGTGGANNNNAGAAATTGAAGAAGACACCAGAAAGTGGAAAGATTTCCCATGCTCTTGGGTAGGCAGAATTAACATAGTAAAAAATGGCAATCTTACCAAAAGTAATCTACAGATTCAATGCAATGCCTATCAAAATTCCAGAAAAATTCTTCAGAGACCTCGAAAGAACAACACTCAACTTAATATGGAAAATCAAAAAACCCAGGATAGCCAAAACAATCTTTACAATAAAAGAATTTCTGGAGGCATCACAATCCCTGACTTCAAACTCTACTACAGAGCTACAGTACTGAAAACAGCCTGGTACAGGCATAAGAACAGACGGGAAGACAAGGGGAACTGAATAGAAGACTTGGATATTAATCCACACACCTTCAAACACCTGATTTATGACAAAGAAGCAAAATATATCAAATGGAAAGGCATGCACCACCACTGCCCAATCTAACTTTTATGTATGTTAACTTTTTTAATTTTCCTAGTTATCTGGGAGTTAGGCACTAATGGTCCTTGCATTAGCTCCTTTTCTGTGGTTGAGATAAATTACACTCGCAAAAAGCAAGTTATTGAAGAAAGGATTTATTTTGGTTTATGATCCTAGAAGGATAGAATCCATCATAGTACGGAAGGTGTAAAAATGGTAGGGAAAGCATTGGTGGCAAGAGCAGGAAACTGGATAATCACATTTTAATTCTTACACAGAAAGCAAACATAGAGGGCAGGAAGTGTAGGAAGGCTAAAATTTAACTTGATATCTGGAAAGGCACTAGCCATATTGGCCTGGGAATCAGGCAGCAAGAACTAGAGGCACTCTGCGTCTGGAAACCTGCTGGCTACCCTGGCCTGAAAATCATGTAGGTGATCATTCACCTTCCTGTTCTCCATTTCTAATTTCCCAACTTTATACCCAATGGGACCTCCTACATCAGCCTGTCTTCACTCTCTGTCTTCATTCCTTGAGGCCTCTTCAGATCCTCAAGGCATAACCATCTTTCCTCTCTCCTGTGCACATTCTCAGATGCACCTGTGCAACCCATTCCCATTCCTTCCTGTCAGCCCTCAACACCTAGAAACATGTGTTCCACAGGACCAACCCTATCCACACAAAGCAGGGCCTCAGAAACACTCCCTGTTGAGTGCCTACCAGGAAACCCACATCCACCACACTGTCTTAAGATGCAGGGAGGGCAAGAGAAAACAGAACCTGGAACACCAACAAAGACATGACTAGACATCAACACCCAGAAGATACCAATATAAAACACAATCATTAACACCCATGACCATGTCTCCACCAAAACCTAGCAATTCTACAACAATAGGCCCTGAGAGATGCAATATATCGAAGGCACAGGATATGAGCTTCAAAGTAGTTGTTATGAATGTGTTCAAGGACTTCAAAGAGAATACAAATAAAACCACTATTCTAATCAATGAAAACATAAATAGTGGAATGAAATGAAGAAATCCATACAAGACATTAAAGCATAAATAGAATAACTAAAGAAAACACAGACTAAAGTAAAACTGGAAAAGAAAACTTAGGAAGTAAATCAAAAACCTCAGAGGTAAACGAGAGAATGTCAAGCATGGAAGACAAGGTAGAAGAAATGGATACACCAGTCAAAGAAAATGATAAATCTAAAAAATAATCAAGGCATATAAACCCAGGAAATCTAGAACATAATGAAAAGACCAAATTTACAAATCATAAAAATAGAGAAAGCAGAAGAAACACAGGTTAAATTCACAGATAACACTTTCAACAAAATCATAGAAGAAAATTTCCCCAACCTAAAGAAGGAGGTGTGTATCAAGGTACAAGAATAACACATAAACTGCACCAGAAAGAAATTACCCATGACACATAAAGATCAAAGTACTAATGTATGGAACAAAGAAAGAATATTAGAAACTGCAAGGGAAAGAGATCAAGTAACCTATAAATACAGACCTATTGGAATCATGCCTGACTTCTCAATAGGGACTTTATGAGCTAGAAGGGCCCGAACAGATGTCGTGCATGCTCTAAGAGACAACAGATGCCAGCCCAGACTTCTATTCCCAGCTAATTTTCAATCACAATAGAAGGAAAAGAAAGACATTCCACAATAAGACCAAATTTAGGCAGCATCTACAAATCCAGCTAAACAAAAAGGACTAGAAGGAAATTTTCAACCTGAAAAGATTAACTATACCCAATAAACAAAAGGAAAAAGTAATCTCAGACCAGAAAATCAAAAGAGAGGACAAAACCTCACACCACCACAAAAACAAGCAAGCAAGCAAGCAAACAAACAAACAAAAACAGAAACCAACAAACACTGCTCTTTGAAAACTCTCAACATCAATGGTCTCATTCCCCCCCCTCCAAATACACCTTGACATCAAAGTTAAATGACACCTCAGGGTAAAAGGATGGGCAAAGGTATTCCAGGTAAATGGACCCAAGAAGTAAGCCAGTGTAGTCATTTCAGTATCTGACAAAAAGACTTCAAACCAAAACTAATCTGGAGAGATAGGGAAGGACACTAAATTCTCATCAAAGGAAAAAAACTCCCTCAAGAAGATATTGCAGTTCTAAACATACATATACAAACAGAAGGGCACCCAAGTTCATAAAAGGAACATCACTATAATTAAATCACATATTACCCTCACTCAGTAATAGTGGGTGACTTCAATACCCTACTCCCAGTGACAGATAGGTCATAGGTCATACAGACAAAAATAAACAGAGAAATGCTGGACTATATGATGTCATAAACAAAATGAACCTAACAGTTATTTACAGAACATTTCATCCAAACACAAAAGAATATATTTTCTCAGAAGCTGTGGAACTTTCTCCAAGGTTGACTACATACTTGGACACAAAGCAAATCTCAACAGATAAAACAAAATTGAAATGATAGCCTCTATTCTATCTGACCACCATGGATTAAATTTGGATAGCAACAACAACAAACTCAGGGAAACTGAACAAATACCTACTGAATAAAAAAAAAAATGAGTCAAGACACATTAGGAAAGAAATTCAATACTTCTAACATTGAGTGAAAGTAAAAACAGCATACCCAAACTGATGGAACTCAGTGAAAGTGGTTTTTTTATTTTATTTATTTTTTTACTATAAATGACACTTTATTCAGTCATTTTCGTTACAGTTGAAACTCTGGGAATTCAAACTTAACATCCTTGCTCGTGAGCTTCTCATAAACACCAGAAAACATTTCGACCTCGTGCTCCACGTCGTTCTGCTGTGCTTTGTCTAAATGAACCCTTATGATCCGGCTGCCATCCAGTTTCACACGGATCCCCTTACCCACAGTTTCACTTGGGAAGAGCAAGTCATCAAGGATGACATCATCACTGCGGTGAGGGTGCTGCTTCCGGGGCGATTTTGCTTATTTTTCGTAGGGCTTTTCCGAGTTGGCTTGGGGAGAAGCCTCCTCTGAGCAATGAAGACTACGTGCTGCCCACTAAACTTTCTCCAGTTCACGAACCAGCCAGACTTGGATTTTCTGGAAAGATTTCAGCTGAGGAACTGGTCCAAAAATTATGATGGCTTTCCAGCCACCACCAACTTACTTGTTTCCTTGGCCGCGACCTCCCACAGCTGCGCCTTGAGATCCGAGTTCTTCTCCAGCTCTAGAAGCGCCTGAGAGATGCGAGACTCCAACTCATCTCGCCATTGGGCTTTACAGTCTTGGTGCTTGAGCTGAACATCCGTATGGAGTGCCATCTTGGAAAGAGGTTCCGCTCTTGTGAGAGAAGGTGGTTTTAAGAGGTAAGTTCATAGCACCAAGTGCCTTCATAAAATTATTAGAGAGATATCACACTCAGAAGTAAGTCCACACACCTATGGAACCTGCTTTTCATTAAAAAAAAAAGTCAGAAATACACGCTGGAAAATAGAGCATCTCCAACAAATGGTGCTGGTCAAATTGCCTGTTTATTTGTATGTATGTATGTATGTATGTATAAGAATGCAAATTCATTCATACTTACTTACACAAAACTCAAATCCAAATGGACCGAGGATCTTAACATAGGCCAGATACACTGAAGCTGATAGAAGAGGCATCAAAGAATAAGCCTTGAACTCATTGGCACAGGAAAAGACTTTCTGAACAGAGCTCTGATGGCATAGGCAGTAAGCACAACTATTACTAAATGGAACCTCATGAAACTGAAAAGCTTCTGTAGGGCAAAAGACGCCATCCTTCAAACAAAACTGCAGGCTACAGAATGGAAAAAGACTTCTTTTAATCAAATGCATACCTAATAGAAGGCTAATATCTAAAATATATAAAGAACTAAAATAAAAAAAGATATTAGGAAAATAAATAACCCAGTTTAAAAAAGGGTAGTTTTATAAATCGATTTCTCAACAGAAGAATTTCAAATGTCTGAGAAGCACTTAAAGAAATTTTCAACATCTTCAGTCTTCAGAGAAATGCAAATCAAAATTACTCTATTTCATTTTACACCAGTCAGAATGGCCAAGATCAATGAAAGAAGTAACAGGTCATGATGGCATGGATGTGGAGCATGGTGGTGGAAGCACAGACTTGTACAACAACTATGTAAGTCCAGGAAGATGGGAATTGATCTACCTTAAGATCCAGCTTTATCCCTCTTGGGAATATACCCAAAGGACTCTAAATCCTTACTACAGAGACATTTGCTCATCCATGTTCACTGCTACTCTATGATAAAAGCCAGAAATTGGATCAGCCTAGATGTCCATTAACATATGAATGGATAAAGAAAATGTTATATGTTTACACATTAGAATACTTCTCAGTTTTAAAACTGATTTCATAAAATTCACAGGCAAGTGGGTCAAGCTAGAAAAAAATTCTCCTATGTAAAATAACCCAAATGCAAAGAGATAAATAAGGCATGTATTAATTTATATGTGGATGGTAGTTATTAAGTCTTTGATAAAAGGCTATGATCCATATAACCACAGAAGTTATATATAAAGTAAGGGACTTGGACTGAGGGTGGTGATGGGTTTCCCTAACAAGGAAAACCAGAATAGGTGGTTTGGATGAACTGGGCTGGGAACTGGAAGCAAATATCCAAATGGTGATAGGGAGGGAAGAGGAAGTTAAGTAAGGAAATATAGGAAGGGACAGCTAAAATTAAGCACCATTTGAGGAATTTTATAGAAATCTAATACAGTAGAAACTTCATAAAGCATATAAATATATGAAAAAAAACTCTAAATAGAATCACTAAACAATGGGGGAATCAAATCCTCAAGTAGATATCTGTAGATGTTAGTTTGATCCGGGAAATGACCAGGCTATCTTAAAAATAAACAGTTATATTTTTACTTATTATAAGGGGAAACTCATTCCACAAAAATGAAAAGTCCAAGTTGCACTGTATCCAGCGGGAATCACCCAGAGAGAGTGAGCACCTGGTCTGTCCCAGTTTTTCTCCTGGGCTCCAGGAAGCCACACCTTAACTAGGTTCTACTTCTTAAAGATGACTGGTTAACAAAGCTTCCTCCATCAGATATTTCTCCTCATGAAATAAACCTGCAGTTCTAGGAATGGGTTAGGTCTAAACTAGCTATGGGCCAAATGGGCCCATGGAAATGTCAAACCTCTCAGGATATTATCAAGGTTATTGACTACTCCCCACAAACTGATGGCAGGGCCTTGTTGCTGAAGAAAACAGAGCACAACTCACTGAATATGAAGAAGTTGCACCTGATGCCTAAGTCAAGTCTTCACTCCTACTGACTAGTGCTCATCGTACTAAAAGGTACCACCACTAGAGTAGAAAGGTAAAAACCAACTCAGCTATAAACTTTGACCTGCAGTAGTGACTTGCTTACAAGATACACTGGTGCAATGATGATGTAAAGCTTATGAGCTGACCAACTACTATCTGGTTGGATAGAAGACCCTCATGGTATGAAATTCATCCTAGACACTACTCAGGTGACCAAGAACCTGAGACTAGATAGCTCAGGGACATATGAGAAAACCAAATATACCATTCTGCTAGAGGAGCATAGGAATAAAATGACTCCTCATGGCATTCTGCTATGCTCATAGACAAGTGCCTTGCTCAGTCATCATCAGAGAGCTTCCTTCTGCACTATATGGGAACAAATACAGAGACCCACAGCTTGACAATGTGTGCAGAATGAGACTTGAGACTTTAGAACACTCCATGCTAAAATGAAAATCTCCATCAAATCCCTCTCCTCAGGGCTTACAGAATCCTATGAAAGTGGAGGTGGAAATATTTTAAAAGAGAAGGAGATACAAGACACAAGGACACAAAGCCTTCTATATAGCAGGACCAAACCACAGTTAATCTCACAAAGATGTAACAACATGAACAGGGCCTGCAGATATCTAAGCTAGATGTGGTCCTAGGGCAAAAAGTGGACACAAATTCCTGTCTATAACCCAGAAGCTATTGATATCTACCAGCTAATAAAAAAAATAGTTTTATCCAATGGTATGTCTCTGGTTTTACAAATCACTCTAAGATCAGGCTACATGCCTGGCAATAGAAGGACAACACAAAACAGACTTAATGGCATTTTTAAACTTTTTTGGTATCATTTTGCTTTTTCTGGATTTTTTAAAAACAACAACAAAAACAAAAAACTTACCTACATATTGTCTTTTTTAATGGGATTTCTGGGTGTGTGAACATGTGTGTCTTTGTATCTATATGACTTTCTTCTGCTTTTTCTTTCTTTTGTTTGGTTTGATTTTATACTATTTTATTATTAATTTTTAAATTCTTGTTTGTTTTCTAAGGAGTGCGAAAGAAAGGTCTATATTTGGGTTAAAGGGGAGATAGGGAGGATCTGGAAGGAGCTGGAAGAGGGCAAACTGCAATAAAAATATATTGTATAAAAATATATTTCCAAAAATAAATAAATAAATAAACCTCAAAGTCCACCCCAGTAACATGTCTCTCCTTCTTGAAGGCTCCACCTCCTAAAGGTTTCATAACCTTCCGAAACTATACCACCACCTAGAAACCAAGTTGACTTGTATACCTTTAAATATTTCTGCCTTTCTTTTGAATTTAGGATAGAAGACCAAAAATTCTCATATTCTTTATATGGTAATACCTTATTTTGAAGTTTTATATTGTAGCCTCATACTAGAAAAAAGAAGAAAAAAAAAAGAAAGCCAGTGTATTATGTAAAGTCGAGCACATTACTGTGGACAGAAGCTGCTTGTTATTAATTACAACACTGCTTGGCCAATCACCTATGCATATTGCTAGTTAACTCTTATATCTTAAATTAACCCATTTTCATTATTTTATATTTTATCATGAGGCTCATGGTTTATTGGTAAAGTTCTCAGGCATCTCTTTCCTTGGGTGGTGACATCTCTTTGACCCTGCCTTCTTTCTTCTAGTGTTCTGTTTAGTTTTCCTAACTAGCTCTATCCTGACCTTCTGTTGGCCAAAATAGTTTTATTCCTTAACCAATAAAAGCAACACAAATACAGAAAGACATCCCACATCATCTCCCCTTTTCTATCTAAATAAAAAGGAAGGTTTTAACTTTAACATAGTAAAATTACATATACAAAACAGGTATCAAGCAAGAATTATAGTTGCAATATTTAGTCTATTTACATTTGGCAAATTAAGGAAAATATTCTATCACCTATCCTATCTTTGTGAGGCTAAAGTTTTATATTAAATCCATCTTTTATAATTATAGTTATTTTTCTTCAACTCCATCAAAGATTCCAGAGGATATAATATTACCTAAGTTAACAGGAAGTGCATTGTAAGCAACTTCCAAAACTCTAGAATTGACAGAGGCATCTTGCTGCCTGGCTAGTCATCCAAAGTTCTTGTGTAACATTGGGCATCCATCTTCAGCCCACAGACCCATAGTATCCAGGAGACTTTTACATGAAGCAGGAGATTTGAAAGACTGTTTTGCCCTTATTTGCAGTTTCTCACTTTCTTCTGTGTACTGAAGAATGTCTGACAGACTCTTTCATGAATCTAGCACCCTGAAGGACTATCTCACCTATAGGCAAGTTCAGCACTCATTTTTTTGGTGGGTTTTGGATGTCCAGGTCCAGTTCATGCAGCATAACATCAAGCAGTGCAGGCAAGAGCAGTTTCTTGAACAAATGGCTAATCAACTCCATAAGGAGCCTCTTTGATGCCCATCATCCTCTTGAAGTAGATTGGTGCTGCCAGGAGCAGATATGTCTCATTGTCATGAAAATTCTTAAGTTCTGAAAACACTTTAAATGTCATATTCTTGAGGTCTTTGAAAGGTTTGCATAATACCTAGCCATCTGAAATATATCTCTTTATATCTAGAAAACCTAACTAACATGACTACAAGCTTGACTATAATAGATGACTCTCTATTAACCTGTATTTCTTAATTATACATTACTATTTTAAATGTGCTGCATGAACACAATACTTGAATCAAGAGCAGAAGTACATTTAACAAAGATGACCTTACATTTGTATCAAAAGACCAAGTCCATGCAAATGCAAAGTACTCATCTCTAGTCCATATCCCCCTTTAAATGTAAACATTTATAAAAAAATATCTGGGAATTTAGGTGTCTAAATTCTCTCTAAACTGCTTACTGCTTTTGTTTTTTGGGATCCACAGAGACTTTTGGGGGGGGTCTTGGTCCATCAAACCACATTAGTCTGGAAGAAATCCATGGTTTCTCATTCTCTGTGGAAACAAAATCAGAACCACTTTTTGAAAGCAATATATTCTTAGACCCAAATTTTGAAGTCAAGATGTCTTTAAAATATACATTTTGGTTTAACTTATCAGCCTATACAATGAAATATCTCTGTACTTAGCTCATTTACCATCAAAAGCTTTAAAGAAAACACAATAATATAGATAATCCAGACTCTCTGTGTATTTTTCATCTTTATGTGGCTTATTTTTCTTACTCTGTTACTTTTTCTACAAATTTAATATTTATTTTATTATCTTTACTCCTTTAATATATGACTGCCTGTACTCTTTTATAACTGTCTATACCCTTTTCCTCTCTCTCTCAAGGCTACATACATTTATGCAACACTGTGGCCCATTTAGAGGTATTTTCCATCAGAATTTGCCTTTATTGCATATCTGTAAATATTTTCTGACAAGGAGTGCTTCCCCCTCTAAATGCTAAGCAGGCATGACTAGGACCAACTTTGCTGCCCTGCCTGTTGGCTTTGCCTAGTCAAACATGGCAGAGGCATGTTCACTGCCTCTGAGACTGCTGGATAGGAGTCATCCTCACTACCTCAACTCTGGGTAGTACCATGCAGTATATAAACCTTTTTTTTTTTAAATCTGAGTAAAAGCTAAATCTGCCATGCAGTGCAGTGCACAGCCTGGAAATAACTGTGTTTAGTGATGGGAATCTGTCACGTTCTCCTGCTGGTGCATGCCTAGCAGACCCGATCCAGTCACCTGCCCAGGTGGGGAGCACTGAGCTGTGGACATGGTCTCAGCTACTTCCTCCCAAATCCAAGTGGGTACACAAGTATTGGACCCAAAGTGGGTGGCAGTCGTCAGCACCAAACATTTGTTGGGTGCCATTCTGTGGATGGAGGCTGTTTGTTCATTCCCAGCAGTCCAGACCCAAAATAATCATACAGAAATTATATTAATTACAACACTGCTTGGCCAATTTCTTTAGCATATTGCTAGCTAGATCTTATATCTTAAATGAACCCATTTTCATTATTTTGGCGTCTGTCTCCTTGGCAGATACATGGAATCTCCCTCCCAGAATTCCATTTAGTTATCCCACCTAGCACTATTCTGCCCTGAAACAGGCCAAAGCAGCTTATTCATTAACAAATAAAAGCAACACATATAGAGAAAGACATCCCACATCACATTGCAGTGGAAAAAAAAAGCACCAACTGGAAAGACTCAAAGAATAAATTAGGATACCCTAAAGGGTGGCAAATTAGATCAACCAAGAAAGGACATGGGGGAAGCAAGATGGCTCAGCAGATAAAAACATTTGCTGCACATGCCCGACCACCAAGTATTTGAATGCATAAGCTAATTGGAAACATTTCTCGTACTAACAATTATGGTTTTATTTTGTTCTGTTTTGATTTTATATCAACAAGTTGATTTCTAAATAGGTTAATTTGCAACTAGGGGATGCTGTATCTGACTGCAAGGAGTGGCTGTTCTGCCTCCTTCGTGGCTAGGTTCTAAGAGTCAGGCTTGAGAGGTAAACACAATTGTCACTGTGCATATGATGAATAAGTAAATAAAAGAGGAAAATTTGACTTCCAACAAAGCTCTTGATTTTTTTATTTTTGAGACTGTAATATAATTTCATAGTTTCTCTTTTCTCTTTCCTCCCTCAGCACATTCCTATATACCCCTCCTTGTTCTCTTTCAAATGCATGGTTTCATTTTCATTAATATATACATATATATATATATTCAATAACACATAAATACAACCAACTCAGTCTGTATAATATACTTTTATGTGAGTTTTCAGGATTGATCATTTGTTTTTAGACAGCCAATTGATGTGCTATTCTCTGAGGAAGAATACTTTTCCCATTCTCTTTCATTTATCTCAATGCACTATGTACTACACTAAATTCCTTCTGTATTGGTTGAAATGTTAAAGGTTCTTCCACATATGCTCACAGTTTTTACTGGATGAAACAGTTTTCATTTTCTAGTATAAAGCTGACAAACTCAGAGATCCACCTGCCTCTGCTTCCTCAGTGCTAGAATTAAAGTCATGTAGCACCATGTATAACCAGCCCTTTTACTTTTTAAAAGGGCTGCATATAGATCAACAATGGATGCAGCATACTTTGCTTATTCTTTTCACTGTTTATGTATTTTTATGTTCTCACTAGCTTTTGGATTTTATAAAACTGTAATTGTATGCACATGGTAAGTAATATGTACATAAATGAATGCATAATGTTTGAAGAATAATTTGCCAGGACATCCCTAGAAATGATATGTTTGAAAGGTAGTTTGTCTCCCACTTTGCTAATAATTGTTATGTTTTTAACTCCCATTATTAATTATACTGGCTATTTTTATCTTACTTTTTGGCAATCTGTTAGCAAAAACCACATCACTTTACTCTTCCTTTTTAAGCCCTTTAACAAGCACAAGAATGAAAACTGAATTAGCTTTGTTTATGTTATCTACCTTGGAATTTAATTAGATTTGTTGTTTGGGGGAATTTTATATGCAAAGAGCAGGAAATTGGTCATAATTATTGAATCTACTATTGCTTATATTAGCTTTCTTTGACTGTTGTGTTAAATGGTAATAAATCAAGCATCCAAAACAACAGCACTATATTGTCTGGAGATCAGATATCTAGAAGAGCATTTCAAGCAGAGCCACAGTCCCTCTGGACACTCTAAGGAACCATCTACTTTCACACCTTCCAGCAGTTGATAGCTGGCTAGCATTTCTTTACTGTAAGCTTCAGTCTCTTTCTCCAGGATTAATTTTCTTTTTGCCAAAATCCCATCTTTGCATTCTCATGTGTTCATTTGCTACTGTATTTATGACATACCAACCAGGTAACCATGTCAATTTTATCTCAGAATTTTTAGCTAGGTTATACATAAGGTATACCTGAAGAGACCTTTTCTTCCAAGTAAGACTTCCTGAATGGGATCCATTTGCCCAAGAATTAAGCTGACAATTGACAAGTGGAACTGCATAAAACTAAAAAGCTTCTACATGCCTAAGGAAACAAACAGCTTGGTGAAGAGGAAACCCACAGGATGGGAGAGAATCTTTGCTAGCTGGACATCTGTTTAATATTCAAAATATACAAAGAAGTTTAGAAAAAACAGTAGAAAATGACACTTTTAAGAATGTGTGGAACCTTAAAAAAAGAGAAAGAAAGGCTAAGAAATAAAAGTATGTCTACCATCCCTATCAATTAGGGAAATACAAATCAAAACAACTTTGAGATTTCACTTTACCCCAGCCTGATTGACAGATATAAATAACCTTTGGGTCCAGCTCCAAGACTCTCTCCAGGGTTCATATCGGATGCAACAGCAGGTGAAAAGGGACTATTTTTCTTTGGTATCTGATGGAGAATGATCAAACTCTCTCACATGTGCTTTTACAAATCACTCTCTTTATTATTCTGCTTCTATTCTAGTTCTCTTGTCCTACCTCTAATTTGCCCCCTAGCTTCTTCTCTTCCAGTCTAAAAATTTTCCCTACAGGAGCCTTGAAATAATAAAAAATTATGAGTTACCTCTCATTGGTCAAAAGAACATTCCTAGGGTAAGTGACCTAGTTGCTAAGTCATTGCTATGGCAACAGAAGGGTCCACAGTTACAGAAGTAAGACTGTGATTAGATGGGGGATACAGTACCCAGTGAGAAACTTTGAGACATAGGCCTATTGTTAGCAGACTTGTCAAGCAAAGAAATGGCAAGTTTTTCTTAGTGTGCTTTGTGTAGCAACCTTGGTTGAACACCTGCAACTCTGACCTTGTGCACATCTATAAAGTTTTAAACTTATGATCTATCTACAAAAAGTCTAAACTAGTTTGAACTTGTTTTGAGGTGAAAATGAACTAATTGTGTGCAGTTAGTCTGAACAAAAGGAATAAGCAAGGTTTTAAGAGTCTATAGTCACAATGGGACAAATAGATCCAGTTATAAAGCATATCCTAGTATATTTTCTATATATTAAAATTATATGCCTAAATAAAAAGTCATTTTCCTGAACACCCACAGATATATGTGTCCATAAATTCGAGTTGTAATCATGAGATTGCTTGTACACATTACATGAGAATGCATGCAAATGGGATAATACCATAGCTGCTATTACAAGAGAAATTACAGATGAAAGCAGCACTTTTCATAGTCAGTGACCCTGCAGGCCCTGCCAAGCAGGGTTCCTCTATCTAAGAATACTTTCTATGGTGGGATGATGCATGAATTATCAATTTCCATAAGCTGTAACTGCATCATGACCCACAATAACTCATGATAAATGCTCTTGACACTCAGATACGTCATTGCTTCTATACTTACAATGGCTAGGAAATGAAACAGCCTATATGTTCATCACCTAATGAATGGCTAATGAAACTATGGTAATATAAACTGTGTGATAGTATTCAGTTCTAAAGAAAATGAAATCATAAACTTTGCAAGTAAATGTATGGAACTAGAATAGATATTGAGTGAGATATACCAAATCTAGAAAGACAAAACCCACATATTCTCTCTTATCTTATAAGACTCCTAGCTCCAAATCTTCACATGTAAATATACAGCTTGTTGTAACTACAGAAAGCAATGAAGGACCATTGCAAGGGTAGGGATATATGAAGCAGTACAGAAGAGAATGGCAGGGCAGAAGTGATGTAATAAGAGAAATGGGAATGGGGGCTCTTTAGGGAGGAGCAGGAAGGTATACACAGAAGGTAAGAGGAGGGTAAAGAAGAATGGCAGGATACAAGTGACCCAATAGAGAAAATGAGGGTAAATATAGGAAAAGAAGATAGGTAGATAAAATAACAATATGGATGGGTGAAAAAACTGAAAAGAATCATATTATTAAATTTGTTTATTTGTTTATTTAAAGCACAAAATAGAAACAAAACAACAAAATAACAGCAACAAAAGTAGCCAAACCTCCAATACATGCAATTCAGTGTACAATATACATATATAGTTTTAGTGAACTTTTCTCATCTTAGTTGACAATGCTTCCTTCAAAGACCAAAGACTACCTAATAAAAACAAAGCCATCTTTTGATTTGGGCAGGGTTGTCTAGGAGACCCCCCAAAACATGCAACCTATTATTGTTGTGCTTGGCTACCACCTAAAGGTGGAAGGTAAATCTATTTTGCTGAAGATACCACATACTTCAGAAATAGGGCCCAAAGAACCCTGAACTGAAACTAACTTGAGTGCCCACTTCCTAAGGACTAGCTTTCATAGTACTAGAAGGTACCATGAAAACTTCCAAAGGAGGGAAGTATCAAGGAGCTGTCTCAACAAAATCAACTCTTACCAAGGTAGTGGAATGGAAATTTTAAAAATTTAAGTAAAGAATGTGAAGACACATAAAAAATTATAAGACAGAAACCATAGAATAATCCTGGGACAGTATTCCAGTGATTATTGAAATTGCCTATGTTTATTTTTCAATGTAAAGGGGGGAGGAGAAAGTAACAAAAGACTTTATTAACATGACACAAAGGAAAACTCACACAGTCAGTAGCTTTATCACTCTGGGACATCAAATCATTAGAATTCTGTTGTTTAGGTAGCGAAGATGCCCTAAATCATGTATCCTGAAGGCCATCCTTCCCCAGGTGACATCATAGTTACAAAAGAAGGAGCAAAAGAACATTTGTATATCCTGACCACCTGTCAGGATGGCATGGACTTACTTGAATGAGCTATTCTAATGTTCAGAAAACCAAGCAATCATACCCTGAGTTAAGGCATGCAACTAGGCTTGTGGATCATGTGTCAATCATCTGAGAAACCTCCACACTTTTTGACCATCAGACAAGGTGGAAATGGGCCCATATTTTTGGGCCTCCACAATTTATTAACCAATAAAAGCAACACATATATAGAAGGACTTCAAATTCCTCCATTTTTATTAATTTTAAAAAAGTCTGTGCTTCTTTAATAGGACAGATGATCATGTCTGCCTTAGGTGAACACTTTCTGATTTCTTTGCTACATGTATTATAATCATACATGCCCATGTCTTAGGGATCTTGGAGGGTAAAGGATCAAGGCTGAAAATGACTGACAACCTCTGTAAACAAAGAACTAAGGGAGAAAATATTTCTGGGCTTTGTGTATCTGAGCCAAATTTGTAAAGATAATTCATCTGCAATTAGATAATGTTTTGTGAATAAACATGCTTCTAATGGCTACAGTCTCCTGATTAAAAGAGAGAAGATCATCAGGCTTGAAAATGTCCTATTCAGGTGGTCTAGAGAGCTTCTTAACAATTACTTGCAGTATCAAAATCTAAATTTCTTATGAAATATGTTAAATCCAAGTACTCATAGGACATGTCAAACTTTTCTTAACATCTTATGGTGAACTAAAGCAGTTACAAACATTAACTGGCTAATACCATAATTCTAGAGTGGAAATTAATGATAAACCCACAATGTCACATCATAATTCTCTTAAATCCATCCTAATCAAAAGACAAGTAAAGGTTTCTCTGACAGGTGAGAGTTCAACCACAATTCTGCTTTTAAGTAATTGCCCAGTCTCTTAACAGCAGCAAAATCCCTTAGGCTACCCTCCTCATATTTGAAGAGGGGCTTCTGTCGTGCCTGGGTCTACCCCTGTTCCTGGGGTTCATCTTGAGGACAGTATCTGGTCAGCTAACTAAAACATTCTGTTTGTTCCTGTGTTCCCTCTGCCCCGCCTGGTGATTAGCTGTAGGTCATTGTTTATTCCATCTTTGGAGTGGTAATTTCCCACCCGCCTGGGCGGGAATCCTTGTGCAGCAGTGAGGTATATAAGGATTTCCCCAAGGTTGAATAAATGACATTCAGCTGATCTCCTTTTGAATGACCCAGGTTTCTTTGTGTTCTTTCAATCTCCAGGCCCTTGCCCGACTCACGTACGGTACAGTGATGCATGAACTGTACCGAGGGGGTAACACAGAATCAGGTGTTTCAGGCTTCTATCACTCATTTTTCCTCTGAGGGAATACAGAGGTCTCAGTTCCCAGTTCCAAAATTTCAACGGCAGATTGAATAGCATACTGTCAAAATGAGTTCTATGTCCCAATGAGTAAGACAGTCAAAAGTTCAGTCTTCATTTCTGGTCCAGCTTCAAGGTAAACAGGAGTCACCTAGGTCTGGAAGTCTGCATAGTAAATCCATCAAGAGGCTGGAAGACAAGTGCCACAATCTTCTTTTCCTCGTCAGACTGCAGCAAGTTACTCTCAGGATTGTGGCCTCAGTGCTGCTGTGGGTCCTGAGTGTCCAGATCCAGCCAGCATTGTGCAGCACAGAATGGTGGCAGCAAGCCAGCTGTGTGTATCCTAAACTCAGTCCTGTGGATCAGGTACCCCTTTTCTTGGCTTGCAGCATTGTGGTACAAAAAGGTCAGAATTATAGCCTTTAACTTTGACTCTTCCATGGAGGTGGGGGAGTCAGAACCATGGGCTCTTACTCCAAATCCTCTGTAGGGGCATTATCAGATGTTGTAATAAGAGCGGTGGGCTGTGTCTAGCCACCCAGCTCCCAGCCGCCCCTGAAATAACCATACAGAAATCTGTATTAATTAAATTGCTGCCTGGCCCATTAGCTCTAGCCTCTTA
>LOEQ01003641.1:45956-67952 GCA_001685075.1 Bramus lutescens | reverse complement strand
TACTGCCACCAGGGACCCGCCAGCATTCTTAAAAAATCATAAAAGTTATTACATGCTTAATGGCTTACCCAGTTTGTCTAGTGGCCATCAAGAATTCTGAATATTTATTTATTGTCACATGCATGTATTTGGTCAGAACATTCCACCCCAACTCTACTCCCCTGGGTGTTGCTGCAGTCCAGACTCACCTTTGAGAAAACCCACCAAACAGTGACCCCTTCCCCAGAGAGGGTAAGGACTCCTCCCACAGGCTACTTAAACTGCCCTCCAGAGAACAAACACATGATCTCTCCAGTTTTCCTTCTCCATCTCTGTGTTTTCTTGGACGGCTTCCCAGGAGTGCTGGCATCCATTAAACCTGAACTTTTTCTAATTTGGTTGATTGGTCTTATTTGATTATTGTGTCAGTTGAAAGCCTTAACAAGCCAAAAAAAACTTTACATCTGGAGGTCCCACCAAGATGGGTTGTTTTTTCCCATTGGCACAGAGCATGTGTTGGTTGTGTTCTCTGCCAGGTTAAGATTGGCTTTCCCTGGGTGGGCTCCCTTTTTCTGAGTATGTGCCATTAGGGCCCAGGGCCTATTCATTTGTCCGGATGTCTGCTAAAGTCATGGGCCATGTCAGACCACCAACCTGACTAAAAGGGGAAAGGCAAGTCTTCACCTTCATGGGATTCCTTCATCAGGAGACAACCTTTCAAGGATTCTCACACCCCTCTGTTTTCTGATTCATGATTTTTATCACAGTGGATGCATTGTGGTAGTCTTTGTGTCCCAAGACTTGGCATAGACTTGTAAAAAATGGGTACTTGCAAGTTGAGGCCTAATCTCCAAATGCCCTTGGGCTGCCTTTAATAAAAATCCTTTTAAATTGGGACTATCTGACACCCTACATCCCTTAATGCCTAATGTGAAGACAAACAAGCCCCCATATGCCTATGGTTTCTGAAAGCTGTGTTCCTTCTTCCTTTCCCCACTTCTCTAGCTGTTTGCTACTTGTCTCACTCTCATGCTGTGCTCCTGTTCCCCCTCCCCACTTCTCTCACTGTTTGTTGTCTCCATGGATCCCTTTCCCTACTGTACTTCCACTCTGAAACTATATAAGTGTTCCATCCCAATGTTTCTGTTCTCTTTTGCAACATCTGCTAATCTGGTCCACTAATCTGCTCCTTAGTGGGATCACCTGTGTGCTTCCCTGGCTTCTGCCAATCAGCTGACATGGGTTCCTAAAAAAGTTTTATTTGTCTGTCTGTTAAAATAATATAGCACACTATGCTTCTTTTATGTCTATGTGTGTTTGTATGTTTGTTTCTATAGTGTGCTGGTCTTATTTCTCTGTGTGTATGTGTGCATGTTTTACAATCTATAAAACTTACAACTCCAGATGACCACAGCTCTAGAAAAAATACAAACACATGGGTAGCCCCCATTTTGACTTCAGCAGCATCTTGTGTAAAAATACCTATGTGTGCTGGACCTACCAAAAAGACATTCAGCCTACAATATTCTTTGACTTATTAAAATATTTCTTCTAGTCAATCTTCTTGCTTCCATTAGCATTGATAAGCTGTAACTAATTGGGTAAAATATATGTCTAAATTTAACTCACATGTCTACTTTAAATATAACTAACAGGGACTGGTACCCTAATTCTCAAGTGCCTTACAGATCTGAGAGTACAGCATTTAATGAAAGAGCTTCTAACAGAGACATGCCAGTTCCTGCAGTATCCTATAGCTCCTACACAAAGATACAAGGTCACAAAAGACCTCCTTCTGGAGGCCTGCCTTTAGAAATGACAAAGCCACCCACACAGCAAAAAGCGGCTTTTAACCTCATCAGCTTCCTAGATGCTATACTGTGGGATTGATCATCTCATCCTGCCAAGACAGATAGACTAAATCTTCCCCCCACAGGAAAATCTTCAGGCCTCTTGGACTTAGCAGCAAACAACAAGTACTGCTTCTAAGGCTAGTGTTCTCCAAAAACTATGGAGAGACTTGGAATTGCCTACGTAGCTAAAAAAAAAAGCTGTCTCATTTCTGCTCATTTATTCCTCCCAGATCTGTCTAATGGCATTTGATGACTTAGGGAACTGGTAACTCATTATTTCATTTGCTAAGTTTCCTGCTAAAATACAGACATGTGTGCCTCTTTCACAGGCTTCATACTCTACGGTTAACAGGTTTCAGATGTATCTTAAAAGATCCAGAATTCACAATTTTCTTTAATTGTCTTCTAAAATGTTCCTGTACCAGTTGTCTTACAGATACTGGTTAAAAAACAAAACAAAACAAAACAACATCAAAAAACCCCCACAAAACCTAACAGTTTCCAAGGCCTATTTTAACTCTACCCATTTTCAAGCATTACCCATTTTCAAGCATATTTTACAGGTCACTCCTGCTGTCTGGGCCAAGACCAACTTACAAAGGGTCATCCAGACAATGCCAGCACCTGTACAAGCTCCTGGGACTTCACCATTGGTACCACCTCTTCTGGCTCAAATGGACACCTAACAACTAAAATCTGGTTTTAAAGGGCATATCTGCTCTTGCGTCTCACTTATTCACCTGAGCCTCACCTGTACAACCAGGGCACTTCTCTGTCCTGTTTTTTTCTGGAAGTTAATGACCCTTCCCATAGTTAGTCCCATTCATAGAACTAATAATAACAATATATTTTTTTCACCTAGCCACCCGCCTTCTCATCTCCCTCAAGGAACACCTGCCTGAGGTCTCCAGGATGGTAGTAAACTGAATGCCTCTCCAGCCACACCTGTCGCTGGGCATGAGCCTACCAACTCCTAACTCTCCCCCTCCCACATCTCCCCATGCCCACAGAAAGTAGCCAGACTTGAGCTGGTGCCCCCTATATCCAAGGAGTCTGGGTTGTTTGGTTGAAAGCATCACCTCAGCCACTAACATCCTTATCCAAAAAGTCTGGGATGTTTGGTTGAAAGTGTCACCCCAGCCCCCTGGCACCCCTTTATCCAATGAGTCTGGGATGTTTGGTTGGAACTTTCCACCCCAAACCCCCTTCCCTGGGAGTTGCTGCAGTCCAGACTCTACCTCTGAGAAAGCCCACCAAACAGTGATCCCTCCCAAGAGAGGGTCAGGACCACTTCCACAGGCTATTTAAACTGCCCACCCCCCAGAATGAACACATGGTCTTTCTGGTTCTCCTTCCCCTTCTCCGGGGTTTCCTGGAGGGCTTCCCATGAGTGCTGGCATCCATTAAACCTGGGCTTTTTAAAATTTGGTTTGGTTTGGTCTGATTTAGATTATTGTGTCAGCAGAGAGGCTTATTGGACTAGAAAAACTTTACAGCATGTATCTTAATTTTCCAAACTCAGTAATATGAGTAAAATCCATTTGTCATACATGATTAGAAAGCAGTCCTCAGGGATTTACCCCCAGATGAGGTACAGATAGATGTTGTGTGCATACTTCACATTGCTTAAGAGTTTGGTGAGCAGCTTCCCTTGCTAATATAAATTGTTTTCACAAGCTTAAACTATTTTAATGGTGAAGAGCACGTGATCACTGAGTAAGCTCAACCTGAGTAAAGTGATTACTTTGGTAAGTTTATCAGCTAAAGCATTACCTTCTGCTAATGGACTGGGAAGATTTGGATGTGTTCTGATGTGCCCCGCAAAGCATGGCAACTTTCTTTGTTGTATGGCACTTTGAAACTGCTGGAACAGCATATTAACTTGCTAATTGCTAGTGCAATATGCAGGATGGTTTATAGGACTTGAAGAACATTAAATATATATCAGCTGTCAGTAAACAGATCAACTAACTTATTGCCAAAAAGTTCAAGCACTATAGCCACAGCCTGCAGTTCAACTATTTGAACTGAAGCTGGTTCTGTCTGTATGACATGTCCTTCACCATTAACTACATATGCAGCCCTCACATTAGAAGAACCATCCATAAAAATTAACATACCATTCTTTAAGGGATCTTTTGCTACAACTTTAAGGGAAAAAAGAAATGCAGATGCATGAATTTCAGCAATGGATCAGTTGGGAAAAGCTACTAAGCAAGCTACTGCTTCAAAATAAGGGTTTAATACCTTAACTGGTACAATGGGAAGGTGCAACAATAGAAGACCATTTTACCATTAAACTGCTGTAGAATTAAGTTTTGTAGGTAATATACATGCTTGCCAAGGCTGATAAGAATTAATATAATGTAATTGTATATATATATATAAATAATTGTATAATCATAATATAATATAATTTATGTATAGCATACTCTACCTGGGAAAATACCTGTCTGACAGTTTCTGTGAGCTGTCTACTGGAATTTGGATCTCTGTTCCCTTTAAGAATTTCACTTAGTGGCTCAAAGTCTCCTGTAGGAAATTTTAAATAAAGTCTTAGCCATTGGATGTTTCCCAACAACTTTTGAAAATAACTTATATTCTTTAAACCATCCATTCTAATCTCTTATTTTTGAAGTTTAATTTCTTTAGGATGTAACATATGATCTAAATACTGGAAAGCAATAATTAACCCTGCATGGCTAAGGCTCTATTGTAGTAATCCATATGTCTCAAGTAAAACTTCATTTCTATGGGTAAGCAGGATGTCATCAATATAATGGCTAATATAAACTTGTAGAAATTGATCTCTAATGTTTTGTATAGCCTGAGCTACAAACTTCTGGCATAAGGTGACACTATTTTCTATATTCTGAGGTAAGACACTCCATTGATATCTTTTCTTTGGCTCTTTAAAATTAACTGAGGGAAAACTAAAAGCAAAACTTTAGCAATCTTGTGGTGCCATAGGGATGATATAAAAACAATATTTAAGTCTACAATAATTTTATGGGTGCCTTTTGATATAGATGTAAGAGAAAATAGCCCAGGTTGTAATGATTCTATTAACTGCATGGTCTCATTAACTTCCTTTAAGTCCTGAACTAATTTCCACTTCCCTGATTTCCTTTTTTATATTTCTGATTTTAATTTTTTATTGATTTTTTATTGAGATCTAGATTTTTCTCTGCTCCCCTCCCTGCCTCTCCCCTCCCCTTTAATCCTCCCCCAAGGTCCTCATGCTCCCAATTTACTAAGGAGATCTTGTCTCTTTCTACTTCCCATGTGGATTAGATCTATGTAAGTCTCTCTTAGTTAGTGTCCTCATTGTTAATAACAGAAATTGGAGAATTCCATGAGGAATTAGATTGTGTAATCTTACCATTATCCAACTGTTCCTGCACTAACTCTGGGGCACCTTGTAATTTTTCTTCTGTTAGTGGCCACTGATTTACCCATACAGGCTTGTCACTTTTCCAGACTATTGGATCTTCAGTGAGTGCAGGTTTTTCAATGACCTTTCCTACAAAATTTTCCTAATTCTGCCCTGGGACGCCTTTTGTTAGGTAATAGGATCATTTCTTCCCTTGTTTTCCTTGCCTAGATTTTGATTGGGTAATAATCCTTGCTGAAACATTTGATTAGCAACAACTGCATTGGGGGAATATAAATATACCCCCATTCTGATCATAATATTTCAGTCCCATAAATTTATGGGTAAATGAGGAACAATATATGGCTTAAAAGTTCCTTCATGGCCTTCTTCATCCTTCCAGTAAAGCTCATTACTACTTTGTTCAAGATTTCAAGTCTGACCAATTCTTTGTAGCTGTGTGATAGTCTCTGTTTTGGGCCATTTAAAAGGCCATTTACTGGCAGTTATAATGGAAATGCCTGCACCAGTATCTAGAAGACCAGAAAAACTTTTCCATCTATAAACAGAGTGAGTTCTGGCTGCTGAGGACCTATGGCTTGTAGCCAATATGCATCAAAAGAACCAAATCCAGCCTTTCCTCTCTTATCTCTCTTAATTTGATTTTTGGTTTGCTCAGTGAGAAGTAAAATTAATTGTGCAAGCCTCTGACCTGTCTTTACCACAGAAACTCCATTAAATGAGTGAGTCATAACCTTGATTTCTCCTTCAAAATCAGCATCAATGACTGCAGGGGAAACAAGAATCCCTTGCATAGTGGTGCTACTTCTCCCCAACAACAGCCTTACAGTGCCCTCTGGTAAGTGCCTACAAACCCCAGTGGGGAGACCTTTCATTCCCATTTTGGAAATCAGAACTGGAAGAGCTGAAACTGAGCCCTGCACTGACTGGGGTTGCTCTTCAAAGGCCCTGAATGGATTTCCCTGTGGGAGGACAGGTTGTTGAGTTGCCCCAAAATTTTGTCTCTGTGTAAGGCTGGCCCCTGTGTCCGTTTTCCTCTCATGCATCTCTTGTATAGTCCTAATTCATTTTCTGCCCTCAGGCTTACTTTCCTATTAGAACATTACCCGATCTGATGCCCCATAAGATTGTACCCAAAACAGTTTCCAGGAGGTCTCATTCTCCCTGGGCCTTGATTTCGTTTTTGGGATAGGACATCATTAATTGCCTTTCTCTATAAAGCAGCATCTATGGCCAGTCCACATGTATATGAGTGACCGATATCAAAGCATATCTGAATACAATCAACAATGTTACTTTTCTTTCTAATAGGTCTTAAAGCTGCTTTGCATATAGCATTAGCACTCTCAAAGGCTAACTGTTTAAGTATCAAATGTCCTGTTTCTGTGTCTCCAATCAACCAGTTAGATGCCTGTATAAGTCTGGAGACAGTCTTGAAACAATGTGTCTGGTCTCTGTCTTATACTGAAAGACCCTCAGGTCAGGATCTTCAAGAGAGTGAGAGTTACCCCTCAAACTCAATAAACCAGGCCGGTGGATGCAATCAGCAAGAGGCTCTATTGATATTGATCACACAAGTGCTTGTGGGTGTCCAGCCAGGCAGACTGGGCATCCAAAGTAAGCTTTTCAAACAACTTTTATAGGGTGTAAGGGTTTCAAAAACAAGCAAGCATAGTAACAGCATTTCTATTGGTTCCTGGTTCACGCCTGTTCCTAAGTTCCCCGAAAAACCATAAATCTAGATAAAGCAGGCATCAGCAAGTTGCAAGTTTCAGTAGAGAGCCTTGGAGACCAGATGTTCCTCTCAGATAGTGGGTCATGACTAGGGGCAGAACTGCAGGCATCATCCTGTTTGGCCCAAGCTGCAATTTGTAATTTTCCATCTGCCCCGAGTTACAAATTTCTCAAGCACCAATTCTGGTGAGGGTCTTTCAATACTAGACAATTCCTCAGTTTTCTCTTTAGAGACAGAAGTCTATTCCAGGCCTTTTGGCAGCTGCATTAATTTGGGCATGTGCTGCCATATCAAAGTTTAGCTGGTGTTCTGTCCCTGTATAAGATCCCTCAGCAACAAGCATTTCACATGAAATAGGAACTTGTTGGGCCCTGTTTCTCTCAGCTGTGGCCTGACATTGTTCTACAAACTCAGTTTTCCACAACTGATACTCCTCTTCTGGCAAGCAAGCTTTGGCTGACTGCTTCTAATTCCCGGGGGGCAGAGCTTCTAGAGCCATATGTTCCAGTAATGTCTGCATAAAAGGAGCTGTGGGGCCATATTGAGCACAGGCCACTTTTAATTATTTGAGTAACTTGAACAATATGGGAGTATGTACTCTGAGTATATTTCTTTGAGTGTCTCTTTGCTCTATTACAGGAAATAACTGAAATCCTGCTTGCAAGGGAGACTCATGATTAATGTTAACTGTCTTCCTTGCTCTCAGAGCTCTTTGTACTGTAGGTGGATCTGGCCCAGCTATTATGGTAGGAAGAGAATTACTCTTCTGGTAAGAGTCCAGGATCTGCAGAGTTTTTAGTTTCTGTGAAAGTGACGTTACCAACTTATTCAAGCCTCTTAGCACCTGCCAAATCTTATCATCACATTCCTGTCCATCAGCATTGTTGGTCATTAATGAGGGAGGTGAAAATTCATCATAGTCCTCCAAGTCATGAGGCTCTAACTGATTAAAATCACCCAGTCCTGTAACTGTATCTGGCAGCTCCACTGATGGTACGAGGGGTTCTGTTTCTGTTCTAACTAACTAAAGGGGAAGTATCTCCGGCTGTTTGGAATTTAAAACCAAACACTTTCTGGTCCATAATTGTAGTGACATTGTTGAATCTTTATCCCAATACCTTTCCATGATGCAGCATCCAAGGTCCTTCCCTTGGAGAACCAAGGGCATAGCTGCTCTATAAATTCCAAAAAAAAATCTGTATTTGATGCTACTGTACTCAGGCTCCCCTGTCCTTTAATGTATCTCCAATCAACTGTATAGTCATTTGATTACTTTTTCCCTGTCCCATAACTACATTTATTACAAGTTTCACTCCTACTTTTTTGCCCTGTCATTCTCTTTCCTTTTCTATTATCTATTAATTATTTCCAAGCACTGATTACACATCTCCACTTTTAATGCAGATTTCTTGCAGGGTTTCTCATGTACTCCCTTGTATGCCTGGCCTCATTTGTGTGTATTTCAGGGTTCATTGGTCAGCCCCACATTTTGTCACCATATTTAGAGGATTGGCCTCTACAAAATCACCTCTTACCAGGGTAGGAGCTTGGGAATTTTAAAAATTTAAGTAAAGAATATGAAGATGCATAAAAATAATAAGACAGAAAACAGAATAATAACAGGAGAGTATTTCAGTGATTATTGAAATGACCTGCATTTATTTTTCACAGCTTTTATACCCAATGTAAATGGGGGGGTAAAATACAGACATTATTAATGTGATACAAAGAATAACTCACACAGTCAGTGGCTTTATCACTCTGGTACATCAAATCATTAGCAATCTGTCATCTAGGTAGTGAAGCTGCTGTAGATCACATATCCTGAAAGCCACTCTTCCCCAGGAAACCTCACAGTTAAGAACACCAAGCAAGCACATCCTGAGTTGGGACATGCAACTATGCTTTTTGATCAATTGTCAATCATTTGAGCAACCTCCAAACTCTCTGGCTGTCAAGACAAGGTGAAAATAGGCCCATATTTTTGGGTCTCCACAGGGAAGCAACCAATAATTCCTTAAAGCTATGAACCACATAGACTGTCAGCATGGCACAATACTAGTGGCACAGATAAGACATATTCAATGAGAGGGGTGCCATGTGTAGTGCTGAAAACCTAGCTAACTAATCAGTGCCAGTAGAGTCATTGTTATTGAACAATAATGTAGAACTAATAATCTATTATACCAGCATAATCCCTAGTGATAATGTATAAACATTTGTCCTTATACCACGGATAAGTGCAATCTTCACAAAGAAATGTCTCTCTGCAACAAATGGAGACCACTAAAGAAAATCACCACCAGTTAAAAGGCAGAGTTATAGAACCTAATCCTAATGGATACATCTTCAAAACACTCCCACACCTGAGGCTTAGGGAAAATTGGGGAAGAGAAGGCAGAAAGATTGTAAGAGTCAGGGAATTTTCTATGAGACTTTTGTCTTCTAGTAACATCAGAAGCTGCACCCATAAAGTCTTACCAACATGATCATCCAAATATGAGCTGAACAAGGATGACACCAATGAACATGTCAAAGTACGTGAGGAAATGTCCTTGAGGCCTCAACCCTACAGGAGAAAATTCAGGCAACTGAGGAAAGTTAGGAGCAGGAGAAGTGGCCCTTTCTAGGAAAGAGCACACTACTTGGTTGCCTGGTGCTAAACTGTCATATACAAAAACATAAATGTAAGTAACATTTTATGGACTCAACAAGTAATATTTGGGAATATATATGTATATACAAATGTGTCAGGGGCAATGAGAGATACAGCAGGTGATAACTAGTGTTCAATAGGCTTATTTACCAGATGAGTGATTCTCTGATAGGTAGCCCTAGCCTGGAAAGGCTGTGGAGTTACTGGCTATGGAATCCAGTTACTCCTGTCTGTAATTTCTTTCATGAGTCATTTCATCTCTTCCCTAAGCACTTCATTTCTTCCCTAAAAATATCTTTGGCTGCTTTCCCACTGCTTGTGTGTTTATCTCATGAAAATATTCCATCCACTGTGCACATATATTTGTGAGTGGTTAAGAAAATAACTTTTCATTTAACTATATAGTTTTGATATATAGAATATATACATGGACGTGCTTCATAACTGGATCTGTTTGTCCCATGAGGACTTCAGATACTTGAAAGCCTAGTTTGTTCCTTTTTACTTGGCTAAAATAAAAAAAAATAACAATTTCTCCCCAGCCTAACACAAACTGCACATAATCAGCAAATAAATGAATAAATGCAATGTGGTATACTCAGTAAAGTTATGTTTAGACTTAAAGAGATCAAAATATGTCTCTTGCAGGAAACTGTGTGGAACTAGAGATTATTGTGTTAAATGAAATAAGCAAGTCTCACAAAGACAAACATCTACTGTTTTCTATCATATCTGGAGACTGGGGAAAATAAAGATATAAAAATAAAATATATGATGAGAAAAGAGGGAGAAGGGATAAGAAGAGTTTACAGAGTAAGTATGATTAAAATATTGTATGTTCATGAAAATGCCACTTTAGTTGTATAGTTAATATATGCTATGAGGATTATGTGTCCTCAAGGTGAAAGTGATTGTGGCTGTGTTTTCTATAACTTTATTTTCTCTTTTACTTTTATGACTATGATGCTGAAGTTGATGGGAGACAGTGTTACAGAAAAAACAAAAACAGAAGAGTAGACCAAGAGATTTTTATAGAAATTGGTATCAAAAGAGGATTCCCTGGGAAAAGTTGTCTTCCTAGTAAAGTCATTTATTTTAATATGTATGAAAACTGTCATCTCTTCCTATAGTACGTCAAAAGCTAAGTCTACAGGGATTTATTCAATTTGCTATAATATTATGTTTGTACTCTCTGGGAGTAAATGATGCCCTAGCAAGACAGCTTTTATATTTGTGTTAATTTCAATAAGGGTTGAGTTTTTGACACTAGAACTCATGTAATCTATATTGTGAGCTATTTAGAGGAAGAATGTTGTTGAGAGGCCACTTGTTGGTTCCTGGGTCATCAGCCCTCAAATAATCACACAGAAACTCTAATAATTAAATCTCTGCTTGGCCCATTAGCTCTAGATTCTTATTGGCTAACTCTTACATATTAATTAAACCCATTTCTATTAATCTGTGTATCGCCATGAGGCTGTGGCTTACTGGCTAAAGTTCCAGCATCTGTCTCCAGTGGGGCTATATAGCTTCTTCCTTTGACTCTACCTTCCTTCTTCCAACATTCAGTTTAGTTTTCCCTACCTAGCTCTGTTCTACCCTATCAGATCAGGCCAGGTATTTTATTAACCAATGGTATTCACAACATGGAGAGAGGAATCCCACATCAAGAAAACTTATTTCAGCTTTGTTAAGAGGGGGGCTCTTGGAGGGTATTAAGAAATAAGATGAGGTCCTTAGAGTGGAGTGCTGATGGCTTTGTAAGAAGAGAGACATCACACATATGCTTGCTGTATCCTATGATATTTGGAACTGTGACAGTAAGACATGAACTCATTGGATGGAACTTCTTGATATTTGATCTCCTGAAACAAGGCAAAATTCTTTATAAGTGCATCCAACCTCAAGAATTTTTATGTATTTAGGCAAATTGAATGGAACATTAGAGGTATGGTGCCATTCTTCCCTCAGACACTAAAGGTTCATGTCCAAATCTTCAAAAATGATGCTTAAAGTTTTCTGGGGTTTCAGGAGGTACTATGGGGGATAGGGACTGAGAACTGAAATTATGGCCTAAAGTCATCATGACCAGTAATGGTAGTTGGGAAAACAGTCAGGGCTCCTCTGACAGAAAAAGTTCTTTAAGTGTCATTTTTAAAGGCCATAAACGCAATTAGACCCAGAAATGCTGTTTTTATGTATGGATTTATATCTTAAATCTTAATGAGTAGAAACTGTGATTCTAACCATGGTGGTTTTGGTGCTCACAAGGACAAGAGCAAGAATGAATTTAATGTTTGAGGCTCTTCTCTGTTGTTGTTTTTTTCATATATGCATGTGCTTATAATTCACCAAGCCATGTGGCTTCAGATTCCCTTCTACCCGGGGGTTTCTATTGATAGATTTGATAATTACTTACAGTGATCTGATAAGTCCTATGGTATACCCTTCTTGTAGATTCTTCTTCTATAAAATGGCCCTGCTTTGAGAATTATAGATGGCATATGATGCAAACAGTTCAGCATTCTGCTTGAATATCCCATGTCTAAACTGGAAAAATCCCACCAGTGGTTTCTTTTCAAAATATTTCTAGATCAGTTAGTTATTCTCAGCCTTCTTAATGTTCTACCCTTTAATATAGACACCCTAACTATAGAATTATTTTCATTGCTACTTCATAGCTGTAATTTTGCTACTAGTAATCATAATCTAAATATCTGTGTTTTCCAATGGTTATTTGACCCACCCCCAAAGGTGTTGTGATCCACGAGTTGAGAACCACTGATCTAGATTACAACTACTTCTTCCCTTCCACCTTAGTCAAAGCCACCTTTGTCTCTTGGTGACGGCTGCTCTCTAAATTCTTCTCTTGTCCTAAGCCTCGACTCTACTGTCAATACAGATGTCACAACAATGAGCCTCTTAAATCCAATTGGCTTAGAGAGCACCCTAGTATGACTTCCTAATATACCCTAAAGATCTTTGTGTTGCCTAGAGTCCTTCCCAGTTTAATCCTGAGCCATTACTGCAGTGTCTTCTCTTTCTACTGCTTCTTCCTCAGGATGAACATGTTTCTGCCTTAGCCACTTTGAAATTAATATTCTCTCTTCCTAGGAAAAAATTACTTCAGTCTCTCCTTGGATCTTTTCTCCATGTGCAATGTTGTCTATTACATTCCAAGTCTTCTGTGTGTCCAGAATTGACACCTATGATTTTAATAATACTCCAGAACAAATGTGCTATCAATATTTTAAATGTTATAATAAAACAATAGGAAAAAGTCTTTTAAAACTTTATGTCTAGCCTGTATTTTGCTATTTCTCACTCCTCTGAGGACAGTCTATTTCCTTTGTGTACCTTATGACCTACAATAGATCTTAGTTTAGATGATATCTCAATTAAGATATCAGACATCTTTACTGAGCATTCAAGAGTGATTTTCTACTCCTCACTCTCCTGTATTCCCTTATAGTCATTTTATATCATTTACTTTCTATTTGTTTGTGGTATGTGTGTATATGTATATGTACACTTGTGGTGTTTGTGTGTGTATGTGTGTGTGTAGTGCAGTTGAGCATATGCCCATGTGGAAGCCAGAGACTGACAATAGGTATCCTTCTCTATTGCTTTCCACCTTCTGGAGACAGAAGTTTGTAGTGATATTTTGTTTATAATCTAACAAATAAAGCTTGTGTGAAGATAAGAATGCAGAGTTAAGCCACTAGTTAGGCATAGACACCAGGCAGTGGTGGCACATACCTTTAACCCTAGCACTCAGGAAAGAATATGGATCTTTGTGAGTTCAAGGCCCCCCTTGGCTACACAAGATCGAGTCTGTCTAAAAGAGAAATAGAGCTCACACAAAGGTGATCCCAGCATACAGGCCTTTAATCCCAGCACTAGGGAGGTGAGACAGTAGTGATAAAGCTGGGCAAAGAGAGGAATATGAGGTGGGAGGAGATATGGAATAACATGAAGTCTGAGGATTCAGTCTGCGCATGTAGTCTGAGGTTTAATTAGAGACAGCATTCAGTCTTAGAATTTGTACAGAAAGAATTGCCCCTTTAGTTCGAATATTGGTAAAGGTAAAAACTCTCTAGTGGTTGGCTGATCTCCTTCTCAGACCCTTCAACTTTCATTTCTGATATATGACTTTTAGTTTTTATTATTTAGAAATGTAGAATTCATGATATATTTGGTGCCCAACTTTTGGTGTATGAATTCATGAGAAAGCTATTTGCCTGTGGCTTTACAGTCTCCAGCATAGGCTGGAGCTACATGTGGTAGAAGTCACTGCCCCACTGGCTAGGTTTTCCTTTTTTCTCTACTGGTGGGCTTTCCTTGGACCCTCTGCTATGGCTGCTGTCAAACTAGATAGCTGCCTTGAAATCTAATCAGGCTTCTATTGTTCTACACAGCAGCAGTCAGTTTCACATTTTCACTGTCATTGACATCAGATTTGGTAACAAAATTGGGAATACTTAAAGAAATAAAATAAACGGGAGTTTTTCCCATGATAAAAAGTAAGAAACACAATTTTGATAGAGAGAGTTGGTTCTCTGTATGATTACACAATGCACAATTTAAAAAATGGAACAATTAAATGAAGCGATAATCAATGGGAATTTATGTAATGTTAGGCATCATCTGGATAATTTTTGGTTAATCTCTAAAAATGTTGTTTGCTAAGAGTGCCAAGATACAGGCCTTAAAAAAACTTAACAAAACAGATCATATTTGAATCCAGACAGAGGAATTTAAAGGAGAACTAATTTCAGCATTGCATTATAAGGTTAGAGAGGAACAGTCTAAGATTTTCAAACAACCAACCTTAAAATATACAATAAATTTACAGGAATTGCCAAATGATAGATATCCCCAAGACACTGTAAGAGCCAAATGGACCTCTGTGCAAATATTGGATTTAAGGATATTCAAGGGATTGATAGTCTCACATGACATGTACTCACAATTTGTGAAGCAGATGTTAAATTCATGGTCACCTTGTAACAGGATTATCCCTTGAGACTGCAGAGACTTGGTTACCACAGTCTTGGAGCTTACAATTACAATGGAGGACCTGATGGAAAGAAGAGGCTAAGACCATCATTGACCAATGATGTAGAGCTACTGATATGGAAATCTCCCAAGATCAACTTCTTGGAGAAGGAGATCATGCTTATATAGAAAAGCAATCACTATAATGACCACACCCTGGTTTTATGCCATATGGCAACTTTGAATGCTTGAGACAGAATTGAAGAAGTGGGAAAGAAGATTGAGTCATTTCCTAAAGTCATGCAGTGCCTGAAAGAAACCTTAACTGGTTTCCTACAAAGATTGATTTTAACAGTAAATTGAATGATACCAAATTCAGAAGTTAGACAAATAATAATTGAATCTCTGACATTTAAAAATGCTTATTCTCAATGCAAAAGAATAACTAGCCTTTAAAGTCACCCTTGGATGAATGGATTAGAGATAAAATCCATATTGAATCTCATGACCATGATGATGCTTGGATAAGAGAGGTGATTTCTAGAGATCTGAAGAGAAATTGAAATGTCAAGTGTTACAATTGTAGTGGAAAAGGTCAATTGAAAAGGGAATGTGAATAGGGTGTTCCCAGAAACAGTGTTTATTCTAAGCATGATCCAAACAGAATGCCCCTCCCTTCTGGATTATATAGAAGGTGTGTTAAAGGCAGGCACTGAATGTAGATCAACAAGTGACTGTCTAGGTAACCTTTTGCCATGAGTGGTCCCTTGCAGTCCCTCATGCCAAATTTTGTTCAGTATTTTCCTATATTCATGGAGGAAACTCTTTTCCCAAGCAATTAAAGAATTTAATGCCTGTTGTAAGAAACCATACTGCTCTAGATGATAGAACAGATATAGAAGATAAAACAAAAGATATCTGAAGAAAAAAGAAAAACCATTCAGAAAAAAAAAGTTCCAAGAAAAAGTAAATTGACCTATTGATATATCACATTTCCAATAGGATAAGATTTCAAACGTTTTCCCAAATGTTTGTTTCTGCTCTTCTCTACAGACATATAATTCAAATGGTCTTTTTGTAATCCCAGTCCAATTAAAGATTAAAGCTGGCTTTGGAGTTGGAGTGTGGCTTTGTTCTACTCTACACCCAAGCATGCTTGTTAAAATAAAATCTGAATCTCTGTCTCATGTCAGAAGAGTCACATGATATGGGGCAGAAGAAAAACCAAAGGTAAAGGACAATTTTATTGCCACTAATCTCATAATCCTTTGGATTTATTTTTACTCTTTAAATCTTTTCTTAAGGTATAAATATCTCAAAATTTATAAGATATATACATATATATGTATATGTGTATATATACATATAAATAACTTTTTGTCAAGATATTAATGGTCATATGGAGTACTAACTAACTCTAGAAAACGGTTTCATCTACCTCCTGTACATGATTTCAGGTTTGAGTCTCTATCAGTTTTCTATAGTGAACTATGACCATGCCTAAACAGAGACCTTTGAAGTCTCCAAAAAAAAAGGATGGTGCTTCACAATGACAATTTCTCCAGCACTATAATTACACCATTAAGCTGATAAATATCACCTAAAGATTGGTTTTAGACTACAAACTGCTCAGGACAATTTCAAGAGAGCTAGCTAAAATGGTCCAGCCTCATAGATTACTATCACCAGGACTTGAGACAAGCCTTGCACTTTCCCATTATGCAGAGACTGGACAACAAATGATACAGATACTTCTCCCAGGACTTGACAATTAATGCAAATTTTTCTTTTCAAGATCCCCTAATGGTTGCATCACCCCCAGACAGCAGGAAATAAATTCAAGTACATGATGCCCACATTCCCAGAAAGTGGGGTGGGTAGTTTTTGGTCTCTCATTGGGTTATGGATATTTGTCATTGTGTAAGGGGGCTGGTTACAAGTTGTTGTTGGTAATGATCAAGAAAAAAGCTGAAAAAATGAGATTAGATTCAGGGTTCTTGTTTTGAAAAGAAGCAGGGGGTATATTAATATAAAATATAAGCATAGATTTTTAATCTACTCTTAAATGAAAAAGCAACTGTTTGTTTTAAATATTTTACATTGATATGGATCTTTTTATATTGATAAAAATTGAGATTAATTTTGTTAGACCATACTATACATACAGTTCTAATCTTGTTCAAGGTATTGTACCTATACAGCTCATTTAACAATGTAATATAAATTTCTAGAATATAAGGGAGTGCAAGTTAGTAGTTAGTCATTATAATCAAACTTGTTATAATATTAGGTACATTTTCAATGTCAAACAGAAATATATTTTAGATAGACTGGTCATCTTCAAACACTTCAGAGATCTATAGAATATGGCATTTAAGCTATTTTAGACATAGTTTCTTTTCTTATAACATTGAGACATGTCTGCTCCTGGCAGCATCAATCTATTTCAGAGAAGATAATGGGCATCAAAGAATCTCCACATGGGATTTACTTTCTTTGTGTGAAAAATAAACCATTGGGCAAGAAAGTGTTCTTGCCTTGATTGCTAACAGTATACTGTACAAATTGATTAAGCAAGACCCAAAAGAGAATGACCACAAAACCTTGCCCAGACAAAGCAGGACGGTTTTTCAAAAAAAAAAAACCCTGCTTCATAGTAAAGTCTGTTAAATATTCTAGGCCTGTTGAATATGGATGCCCCAATATTGCAGAGGAATTTTGGGTGAAAGGCCATGCAGTCAGTTGTTTATGCCATTTCTCACATTTTTTGGAAGTCTCTTACTTGCATTTCTTGATTACTCAGTTAATATTATTTCCTTCTTGGGTCTCTGAGGTTGTTGAAGACTAGATAGTTTTAGTTATAATTTCCCTTGTTTGCCAGACTCATAAAAGAAACTCACTAAAGATATGTAAAATATATGTTTGAGAGACATAAAAAGATATTGTTGGATAGTAATGCAAGTTATGATAGAAAATTAACTAGGTACAAGATTTTGGACTTACCAAGATAGGATAGATAATAGAGTATTTTTCTGAACTTGTCAAATGCAAATGGACTAGATGTATTAATTGTACTTATTGTATATAGTTTTTCTTATATTAGTTTCAGCCTTCTTTTTTATTTTAGACAAGAAGGGGGAATGTAATGATATTTTGTTTGTAATCTTACAAATAAAGCTTGCCAGAAGATCAGAGTGGAGAACTAAGCCACTAATTAGCCATAGAGACCAGGCAGTGGTAGTACACACCTTTAATCCCAGAACTTGGAAGACAGAGACAGACAGATCTCTGTGCATTCAAGGCTACCCTGGGCTATATTGTTTAAGGAGGCCACACATAAACAGAAGGACCTCCCATACCACTACATGAGACTGAATCTGTCTAAAAGAGAAATAGAGCTCACACAAAGGTGATCCCAGCACTTGAGACCACATACCTTTAATCCCAGTACTAGGGAGGTAGAGACAGGAGTGATATGGCTTGGTGGAGAGAGTAATATTAGGCAGAAGGAGACAGGAGATAGCATGCAATCTGAGAATTCAGTTTGAACATGCAGTTTGAGGATTGGTAGAGACAGGATCATCCCTTTAGTCTGAGCATTGGTAGAGGTAAGAACTCTCTAGTGGTTGGCTGATCTGCTTCTCTAATCCGTCAGCTTTCACTCCTGATAGCTGATTCCAAGTTTTATTATTTAGAACAATTAGAATTTGTATTACAGAAGCTCTCTGGTTGGCAAGACTGACTTGCCAGTGAGCTCCCCAATCCTGTCTCTGCCTCCCAGCTCTGGGATTACAGGATTGTGTTGCCACATCAGACTTTTCATGTGAGATCTTGGGGTGTAAACATAGATACTTACACTTGTTCAATAAGCATGCTATTCACAGAACTCCTTACTTTCTATTGATATTATAGAATTTTTGCTACTACCGTCTCCTAAATATAAGACATTTGATAGCAGAAGCCACATCTGGTCATTCTTGTACAATGTTCAGTCTAACGGACAGTTATATTTTATAATCTTAATCATATTCATCCAGCATCCTCTCCCTCCAGCTCCTCTAGTGCCTCCCACCATGTCTTTCTCCCAATTTCATATTCTTAAAATCCAAAAACCTGATATTAATAACCAATAACCCCTGAGCCCAATCAGTTCTGCCCTCATGCACATGGGTATAGGGTTATTCACAGGCAATCTACCACATCCCTCAGGAGCCATCAGCTACCAAATCTTCTCCACTAGGAATAAAGACAAAACTAAGCCATTAAATTAAATGTATTATTTCAAGACCATCAATATAAACTGGCCTGTGGGTTACATCATGACAATTCTGACATGGGTGTGATGTTCTGGTAAGAGGCAGCTATAGGGTATTATTTCTCTTTCTTCTTCTTCTTCTTCTCTTTTCCCACCCTCCACATCTTCTCAAAGAAATGAAAGTAAATAAAATGGAATAATAAGAAAGAGGAGCCAGTGTAAAATGCCAAACCTCTCCTTCCACAAGGGCAGGATGCTTCAATAGCAGCTGATGTGACTGGCTGCTTGCACTGCCTGAAGAAATCCTCACCACTTTCAAGACAGCACTAGAAGCCAGGACCTTGCACTAGTATGAACTCTGCCTGAACAATCTTGGCTCTCCCTTCACTTACTCCTCAGAGCTTTCTGGACTGATTCTGGGATGAGTCGGAGTTGGATAGAACAGAGATGAAGGAAAGCAGTGGTTCTCGATTACTACATTGCCATTACAGTGCCAAAGGAGAATGAACTCTCAACAGTCTACCAAAGTTTAAGAACTCTTAACAGCTTCCAAAGTGTTTAAAAGCATGTTGTCAATTTTTACTTTTAATATATACTTTATACTTTGAAATAAAGACTCAGAGAAAGTTGCAAAAGTACTGTGTAAAATTCTTTTATGAACATCACCCAATTTCACCTGATACTGTCTTATGTATATGACATATACATTCCAAATGTATAGGACATTCCAAAACTAGGTTATTGCAGTTGTTAAACCTCTCTGATTGCATTCAGATTTCACCAAGGTTTGTGTGCACACATGTTTGTATTTGTATGTTGTTACAAGTGGAGGGGGGGCCTTGTTTGTACCATCTGCCTGGCTAGCTTATACCCAAAATAACCACACAGACACTATTAATTAAAACAACTGCTTGGCCATTAGCTCTAACTTCTTATTGGCTAACTCTTCCATATTAGTTTAACCCATCTCCTTTAATCTGCGTATCACCACATGCCAGTGGCTTACTAGAGATTCTAACCAGTGTCCATCTCAGGCAGAAGATCCATGGATTTTTTTCACTGCCCTTCTTCCCAGCATTCAGTTCTGTCTTCTCTGCCTACCTAAGTTCTGCCCTATCAGGCCCAAAGCAGTTTCTTTATTCATTAACCAATGAAAGCAACACATGTACAGAAAAACCTCCTACACCAGTATGTAGTCCTATCAATCTCTCTCCATGTAGTCACTGCCTCAGTCAATACAAAAATGTGGCCCATCAGTGCCAGGTGGGAATTTCCTTGCACCTTCTTTTATATTCGCTCAACTGATGCCTCCTGGAAACCATTGTTTCCAACCACGAAATGTTATGTGGAGAATGTTATATAAATGTCACCTGTAATCTTTAATGGATTCTTTGCCTTTCCCCAAAGCATAAGGTCATCAACTTAGAACAGTAATGTGAGCAATATACAAGACTAAGTCCTTCATAAAGACACAAAATTCTCAAAATAGTTCTAGTGTGTATGTATTAGTAATTCACATTATTCTCATGCTTGAAAATAATCCAGCAGACATACCCAACCTTTTGACACTGACACATTGTCATTTGCAAAGTTCATGCTAAAGAACCATGCAATAAAATTTAAAAACTCTTTTAACTTGGACCATACTTATAGCTATCCTGGACTGTATGTAGCCTGTAGCCCATGAGTTGGATACACCCAAATGGTCCTTGATTTAATTTACAACAGTTTCAAACATAGTCTATGAAGACCCCGTACTCCCAGTTGACCAGGCCTGACCACTTTTCTTCACTCTCTTTGGAACAGTCCCATCTCTTGTGACTAAGTCTTGTTAAGCTCTTTTCTGCCTCATGGCTTTCATGTCTGGTATTTTTCTGCCTGGAACACTGCATTCAGATTTTCAGTGGCTGGCTCTTTGTTCCTTTTTAGTATCATCTCAAACTTAGTCTTCTCAGAGAGGCTTTTTTTTACACACACAGTTACAACACACAGCTTCTAAATATGGGCTTGTTAGATTCAGTAAAAATACAAGATGCCTAGTAAAGTAAGACTCTGGCTAAACTTTTGGTCTTTGTTCACTGTAATATCTGGGATGTCTGTATACTAAAACTTGTGATTTGTCTGAAACTCAAATTTAATGGGATGTTCTTTAGTCCAGAAATCCAGTTATGGTAATATATTGTTATCTCTCTGGCCTGTTCATTAAAAAAAAAAAACTATTTAGTTTCTTACTTCCTGAGCACTACTCAAGTCCTCCCTGCATGTTCACAACTGTTTGTCTAGTGCAGATCACTGCCCGGCACAAGCTCAAAAAATGTTTGTTAGAAGAGTAAGGAAAATACAGTCTGGAACAGACTGACCACACTTCCAGGGCAAATTGCTGGGCAGAAATGGGAGAGAATGCCTAATTTAAGTGATTCAACAGCACTGTGCTGAGGCTTCTAAGAAAGGTGCAGTTGAAGAGGGAAGGGGGTGGTGTTACTCACCCTTCAGAAGCATTCTCGTGGAGCCTGAAGACTCTGGATGCATAGATTTGAGAAGGAGCAAAATCGAGACTATCAAAAAAGCCTTTTTTGATCAGTCTTCTAACAAACTGCAGTAAGCAACTAAAGAGAAAATCTGTTTGAGTGAAAAGAACAAGTCTGATCTCTGAATAGGGTCACAGGCAGTGGGCACCCTCCCATCTCTGTCCAAGGGGAACGCCCTGCAACTTACTTTAAGGGTTAGCTTTATTGTCAGCTTCTGGGAACTGTTAGATCCTAATTATAAGGAAAGTCGCCATACATGCAAAGAACCTGGAGGGTGGATGGTGATGAAGTTAAGACAGAAGAAATCAAACTCGCCTCTTGAGCCCGGGATGCCCAACACGGTGGAGGCAGCCTTTAGAGATGTTAACTGCATGCATAGCTCCCTGAGGTGCCCACCAGGGGCACATAGACTCCACTTGGATGCACTTCATCTGATCCTTTCGTCCTAAAGTCAGCTGTGTGTGTGCGCGACTGTAGATTCATACTAAGTCAAGCCAGCTCCAGGCCCTATGCAGCTCCACCCGTCTCCTGCCTGCCCTCCCACCTAGGAGCGAGAGGATGATCCTGGGCACCTTAGTCCAGGCTGCTGGTACCCAGC
>LOEQ01003641.1:33424-43424 GCA_001685075.1 Bramus lutescens | reverse complement strand
TAAATCAATAGCCAGCTTGAAAAATATTCAACCAATTGTTGAAATTTACCCTTTGATTATGAGTCAAGAGCTCAGAAAAACTATATAGCTTATTTACTGTTTTCTTAGTGCAGTTTCTGAAAAAAAAAAGGCCGAAAATCAGTCTAATCCATCTTTTTTCTGCTTAGCAAACATTTGATGTTCTAGAGAAAGCTTCTTATATCAGATTATATATACACACCTGGCAGAGAAAGACCGAATAACTTTGTTTTTTATTGTCTTGAAACAGACCTGAATAGAACTCTTTCTTTTTTATTTCAAAAGCAAAGTGGAAGTATTTTTTAAAATGATTTAAAAAATATGTGTATCAATCAGGATTCTCTAGAGGAACAGAATTTATAGGACGAATAAAGGGAATTGAATGGTTTGCGGGCTGTGGTCTAATCAACAATGACTGCCTATTAGCAGAAGGTCCAAGAATCCAGAAGTTGTTCAGTCCACGAAACTGGAGGTATCAGCTGCTCTTCAGTATCTACCAGAATCCCAAGGTAGGCTATAATGCCAGCGGGGGAAGGGATGTGCTAGCAGGAATGAGAACAAGCAGGCAAAAAGAGAGAGCATCCTTCTTCATCCTTCTTGCATGTCCTTTACATAGGCTGCCAGCAGGTGTGACCCAGATTAAAGGAGAGTCTTCCCATTTGAAAGATCTAGATTAGAAGTAGTTCTTCTCACTTCAAAGGATTTAACTGAAAAAAGAGCCCTCAAAGATGTGCCCAGTCATTCCAGTTTTAGTTAATCCCAGGTGTGGTCAAGTTGACAGCAAGAATAGTGTAGAAATATTAAGAGTTAAAGGAAATGTTCGTGAGTTCCTATATAGTCCTAATGTACATTTATTTTAATGTTAAGAGATTGGTTTGGTATTCACATTTCCTAACTATTAGAGCACACATAATAATAGAATTATTTGGAAGGTACCTATCATGTTATGGTGAAAGTTAATTTGTTAAGTTATTTTCCAGTGTATTGATGTGCAAATATCTCCAAATCAAAGACAGAACAGAATTCACCTTTGTGTTTCTTCCCCTTGCTAAAATTACAAACAGTTTTGAAATGATCAACTTTCCTTTAAAATTCTGGCATGTCTTTCGTGTGGGGAAGATCTAAGCTGTTACCATACTGAAGTAACATTAGTGTGTGTGATTTCACCCATGCTGGGCACTCCAGAGCATGGCAAGATCCCGCACTCACTGCAGTCCTGCAGAAGTTCTCCTTGGTTTATGAATTACAAGCTAATGCCCCAAGAAGATAAGTGACCTTTCCAGGATGGGTGTGCAGTTAGTAAGCATCACAGAAAGATGTGCACTTGGGTCAGTTTTCAGTCTTTCCCACAATTCTCTCTGTTTCCGAACCTCTGAACCTCAACTTTTGGGATGACTTTGATCTGTTTAATCTAGAGGCATACAAGTTTGCCTGTGTTGTAAAATGCCCCATCCTCACCACACTGTTACGGCAGATCAGCTATATTCATTTCTGCTGTATTGCTGCAATCCTACTTTACTTAAAATCACATGTCAATCATTTTATATTTCTAAAGAAGGTTTTCATTATAAAGAACCAATATTTTAATGTAGACATCAGAGGACTATTATAAAATTTGGAATAAAGTTAAAAATTAATAGATAAATGTAGGCAGAGCAAACAGACCTAAGGGGATGGCCAGGAACGGGATGTCCGCAGCCTCTGCTGCTCCTGGGGCCTTGCTTGTTCTTCCCGCAGTGGAGAGAGTCCTGTACAGTGGCTTGCAGGGGTGTTTCCTAAACACCGACTAGTGAAGAAGAGAGTAATGGGTAATCTTTAAATGCCTTTTTCTTCAGCTGAAGAACTGAGCCCACCTCCAAATAGGGTCAAGAAGAAAGGGAATTGAAACTTGGAAATGAATTTATCAGGCGCCCAGAGGCAGGCTTTGGTTTGTAGCACCCTATTTTCCAAGTGCATCTCAGGAGCTTGCCTTGCTCACAGCTTCTCTCCTCATCCCAAGACACCTGGGCACTGGGAGGAGTTCACAGCACATGAAGCCTTATTTACTGGTCACCAGCACAGAGGGGCACACATAGAAGATAAGACAGTAAAAGCATTTATTATCATACTCTGATTATCACTGTACAAAAAGGCAGCAAACAAATACCACAATTCATTGGAAAATTCTTGAAAATTTGATTTATTCTTTGCTTGTTTCTGGCATCAACCATGTTCTTCAACACACTTCCCATTTTTCCACCCCCAGACCAGCACGAGGTCCCAACAACATATGTACCTACATTCTGACACTAGGTAGAGATGTTAAGCAAAAGTAAGGAAATGGATTTGACTGCTGAGAGGAAGATGTGGAAGTCCATATACACTGATTAAACTTCACGAACTGCTGCCTCGCATGTAGCCTTCTCATTATCTTTTCTTTAACCAAACCACTTTTGAAAAACACTAGCAAATGAACAATGCCTCCTCCTCATGTATTATTGTTTCAAGTGTTCAGCTTTGACAGACAGACAGACAGAAAAAAAAAACCTTTTTATCCTGCTGATTCTTGTTCACGTTTGGGGACATATTGTCATAGCAGATGCATCCCATTTTCTAGAACACAGTTGGGAGAGATGCTTTCTCAATTTGTGTGCCCATCAAAAGTATGCCAATTTTATGTATTCTGTGTTGATGAGTTACTAAAATAATATTTCCCTAGAATCAAAAAGTCAGTATTTTCAGAAGCACCGAGGAATGAGTATATTTCAATTTTTGTCTCTATGTGGAACTCTGTGGTGTTTGTAAATGTTAAGCCTTTATTGCTTTTTACCCTTTAACGTAATTTTTATTGAAGCTGGTTTCACAGGAAGGGACATTATTCTGAGGAGAGGGGTAAGCTCCACAGCGTGTGGTAGGGATGCCTTGGAACACAGCCTCAGGAGTCTCTGCTTTTGGATGCAGCTCCATGGAAGGCAACATGCAGGAGAACATCCACGTCTATGCGGAAAGTGCAGTGCTTTTTAAAGATCTTATATTGAAATGCTATTTTGGGCTAATATTTTGTCAGATATTTTAGATATTGTTTCAAAGAACTTAGCTCAATCTTGGGGAAAGCACATATTTAAAAGGATAATTCCTAATGTAAATGACCAATCCCTACTAGTAAATCTAATAATGTTAAAACCAATCTCCTAAAAGCAATTTTTGTTAGCTGAATTTTGTAAGAAAATTAAGGCAGGATATGGGTTGGTTTCAGAAACTGTATTTTTCAAAATCCGAGTATGATAGGCCCAGTTTGTAGTTCCCTGAAGCTAGAGTTTGCACTGTAGCTCATTCTTCAACTACAGGGACAAAAAGTTCATTCCAAAAGAAGAAAGGATATAGGAAGAGGGAACCTTGGCGTGCAGTGTTTCCCTCTAACCTGACGTGGGTGCACTGCACATCCAGCAAATTGTTGGGCCCGGAAACCTGCAAAGGAAAGTATTACTATTTAGATGTGAGAGACTGGCCTGACGTACAATGGGTGCAGAGGTTTGTGAGTGCTGCCATTGCAAATTAATGGGTGGTAGAAAAAAATGAGTGGGAACTTTCCCAGTTGCTCTCATTTAATATGATATGGAATATTTTAAGTAGTCAAGATAACTAAAGCAGTACTTACTGATAATATCACAATTTCAGTAATACAATTATGCATGACTTTCAGTCAGTGTGTAGTCATTATTATGGAAACATACATGGGCACTTGGAGGAAGGAAACAGAATTAACATATTAATTTAATAAATAACCTATATCCCCCCACACTTTCTTTTGAAAAGGAATGAAAATAGTGTATAACTGTCACATGATCATTCCCAATGTTTTTGCCATCCCAAGGGAACATGTATTGTGGCTTCTTTACTCACGGTAATGAGAGTTTTCCAAATCCTAAATTAATGAAAGGTAAATAGTGTGTCTAGGCTCTAGTGTGTTGAAATGTGGGCCACAGGCCCCCTTATGGTTGTGTAACTGAACCTGAGGATCATGGAAATTTCAGCAACAATAAAACATTTCTGAAAACACAGTGCAGAAATGAATTCAAAATGGTTCATTGTGGTTCTGAGGTGTCCCGGTAGCTATTGTGTGCTGGGCATTGCTTCTGAACAGGTAGTCAAGGACTTTGTACTGAGTGTGCCTTTATGCTACCCAGCTCCAGTTCAAAACCTGAAACACTCATTCAGATTCCAGCTTAGCTTTAGATGAGAAAACCCTCTAGGTGTGAAATCAGAAACCATTTGTTTTAGCTCTTTAGTTGGCTGCTCCGCCATATTTCTTTTTCATGGTAAACCAAATATCCTATCTCCCCAACCCCTACAAATTTTATTTTGAAAAAATAAATCCTTTCTTTTAAGGAATACTTCTTTAAGAAAATTGTCAAAGATCTTTTGGGATATTTTACACTAATATTGTTTCTTGTTCCTTGATAACTGAGGGTCATTACTTGGATAATGGTTTGGGATTTGTTTAATGTGAGTGAAATAGATTTTAGCATCAAACTTACTTTAAACAAGCTTATCTTCATAAAATTTGGAATAGACCTTATGAATATATGGTGCACTTCCCTTTCTTTAAAGTTATCAATTAAAAATGAGGCAATCATATTTTCATGCTATTTGTTTACTTTGCAAATATTCTTAGCTGTCTATTTCTTGTATTTGTTGGTATCATTGAGAATACTATTTCCCTGCATCTATAGTTCCATGTGCTATTTCTGTTTCCTTCCACCACTGATCTTTTCTGACTCTGCTTGCTTTTCATAAATCTATTGTGGGGAGTGATCACTCTCTTCCAACAAATTAAGTTTCTACTCCAAAATGTTTTTCTCTTTGAGTATGCAGCAGTTTGCTTTCATTAGGACTTTTTGGAAATTGTGTGTGTGTGTGTGTGTGTGTGTGTGTGTGTGTACAAGTGCCTACAAGGTTACCTGTGCCTCAGCATGCATGTGGAGGTCAGAGAGCAATCTTAGGTGTCAGTCCCCTGCTTCCGCACTGTTCGGTGCTGCACATGCTGACCTAGCTGTCCTGCAAACCTCCAGGGCTCTCCTGTCCCCACAGTGGAGTGCTGGGATTGCTGACAAAGATGCCTGTGTCTGGTTTTACATGGATTCCAATGGTCCAAATGCAGGTTCTTGTGCTTTTATGAAAAAATGCTTTCCTCTATGACCTATCTCCCCAACCTTTACAAATTTTATTTTGAAAAATAAATCCTTTCTTTTAAGGAGTACTTCTTTAAGAAAATTGTGAAAGATCTTTTGGGATATTTTACACTAATATTGTTTCCTGTTCCTATGGACCCTAGTAAATGTACAAAAATTAATCTAGGCAAATGTCCTTTGGGTGTTTTAAAGATCTTCTTCCAACTGTCATTGGTTTTGTTTATAATCCCTTTTATTAGGAGCAATCTGGATTTAGTTGCTGGCACCCATTACCTCACTGGCACAAGTAAAGCAAACTGGCAACCCTTACAGCGAACCTACAATTGATGTTATACAACAGTCCAAGGGGAATGGCTTCCTGAATGAAGGGATGAATGGACAGTCTATGATTGATGATATACAATGGTTCGAGGGAATGGCTTCCTGAACGAAGGGATCAATGGACTGGGATGGAGCTATTCAGTGCTTAGGTCCCTGGAAAAGCTTCAGAATTATTTTGTGTAATGGAGTACTTGCCTCCCAGATGCCACGTCCTTTGAAACATGGCAGGTGCGCTAGATATCTTCTGATGGTGGCTTTGCTGTGCCTATGCCTGGATGTGGATTCTGCTTATCTTTATTGGGGACCTAGGACAGAGTAATCTTTCTGAGTCCTCTGTCTCAGGGATGCACTTCCTGGTGTTGTCACTGACTTGGGGTGTCTGATTATTCATTGGAGTCTCTGGCCTCTGGTACTGCTCCTTCACACCCGCATTCCTGATTCCTGCTGCCCCACCTTCAGTTGTACCCTGAGTGTTGGACTCTGCTTGGATCTTCTGCTTTTTTGGCTGTTATTTTTCCTCAACCCTCTGTCTGTACATAACACCTTCCTCCTGTATCCCACACTCATCATTGGATAACTGTCTCTTCTAATTCATGTCTTTCCCAGCTACAACTTAGAGTAAAATTTCAAACTTGACCATCAGCTCTGTCCTCATTAGCCTATTCTGCCGCCTTTTTAGAAGACCGAATGCCTGATACATGAAGTAGAGATTGTATAGTTGGCCCACTGGCACTCACAGTTGACCCCTGTTGTTGGTAAGCCTAATTACGTAACAGCAAAGCCTCCCTCCAGAAAGTCTGCAGCATTTAATGGTTAATGGCCTGTGCTTCCTTCATGTTTGACTATTGAACCCTGGAAATGTGGTCATTCTGAATGTTCTGTAAGTATACAGCTGTATGCACATGGATCATGAGCTTAGTGTAGAGGAAAGAATGTGGAATGTGTTATTATTGAGCATTTTTGTTGACTGAAAATTACAATGGGGTTTTGATATTTGGGTTAAGTTAAATATGTTAAATTTAATTTCGTTTGCCCTTTTAAGTTTGTATTTCTATTGGGCAACATTGATTTAGAGCAAGGATCTCCAAACTCTAAACTCTAACATCCACGAGACTATAAAAGCAAGGCTAATGCACCAAGATATATGCTAAGGCCATGGCAAACCAGGGAGTCCACGCTTCCGGGAGGACAGGATGCTTCTCAGCTTCCACTGTCAATGCCCCTCAGGACAGAAGAGACAGTTTCTACATTTCTTAGTAAGAAGGACAACTTCAGGTTTTCATGCTAAGTTTCCTGATTCCTGAGTTTTATGGTTGTTAATATATTTCAAAAACATCACAGGCTGAATAAATTATATATCCGGTCTAAATTTACCTAAAAGTTTAAACTTCTGACTCAGGCAACTCATAGCTCACTTTTCCCCTGCCCTGATCCCATACCAGTGTTGGCTGCAGATTGTCTGCACCTGAGTAGGTTTGGATATATTTTGAAAATTAGTGCTCCAAGCTCACCAAGAGTTCTCTGGTGTGCACCAACCAGGAGACTTGAGTTTTGGAGTGAATTCAGTGGGCTATTAAATTCAATGTATGTGAAAAGAGGCCTGTGGTCATAGGCAGAATAGTCAAAAATTCATCCCATCCAGGGGTAAAATAAAGTGGCAGTGTGGGTACAAAAAAAATGACGTTGGAAGAGTCTGTCATTGGAAAGGTGTTGTGTAATAGATATTGCTTGATTGGGTTGATGAGGCAGAGTCTGTGGAGAGGCAGGAGTTGAAAATAAAGGAGAAGTTAGTGTAACTGCTGCCTGCCAGGCCTGATCACCTAGATTCCATCCCTGAACCCACACTATGAGGGAAATAACTCATGCCTGCATGTTGTTCTCTGACTTCTGCATGCACACAATGGCATACATGTACTATACACATGCACAAAAGTAAATAAATGAATGCTTGTAAAACACCCCAACAATGTGTAATAATCAAAGCAAAGCATCACTTTGAACATTGATCATAGGTTTGTGCTGAGAACAGAAGAATTATTTTGAAATGTGCAAGAAGTTACTCTGACTATGGCCACTTGCCCTATTGATCTGTACAGCACTAGAATGCCTATAAAAGCGTAATTTTGTATCCATTCGCCAGTTACCTCTATCCTCCCTGTCCTTTTCACCTCTTCTTCTTCCCCTCTTCCTCTTCCTTCTGTTCCTTCTCCTCCTGCTTCTTCTCCTCTTCCTCCTTCTCCTCCTCCCCTTTTTTATTTTTATTTTTTTTTTGAGACAGGGTTTCTTTGTATAGCCCTCGCTGTTCGCTTGATGTTTCGGAACTAGTTTTGTAGACCAGGCTGGCCTCAAACTCACAGCGATTTGCCTGCCACTGCCTCCTGAGTGCTGGGATTTAAGAGATGTGCCATCATCACCCAACCCTCTCTAATTCTACTCTCAGTTTCTAGGAGATAACCCTTTCTTTGCTTCAGCATATGAATGGGGTCTGTTTTCTTGCTGGTGGAAGTACGCATGTCCCACTCATGTGTCATGCAGCAAATGACAAGATTCCTTTGTGTGACTGAACTGTACTCAGGGGTGAGTGAGCCTCACATGTGGTGGGGTTAGCTGTGATTGCAAGTTCGCCTGATCTTGTCCTCCTTCACTTATGTATCAGGTTGGTGTTTTTCTGATTTCCTCACTTTTTTTTTAATTAGGGGAATGGGCAGAGATGGGAAGGGACCAGAAGTTGGCAGTTTGCCAAGCTCCATGTCCAGAGATTGGGCTTTTCAAGGGAGGCGAGGTTTTGCAAAGTCTTCTGCCCTTATCCCTCTCTATCTGACATGTGCAGTCTGTCTCCAAGGTTTTCCTCAGAAGCCCATGACAGATCCTTGTGTATGCTCATGTTCCCCTGCCTAGGACCAGCCTAGACAAAAAATAACAGGACCATCAGGAGGGCATTCCAGTGACTGAAATCACCTGCATTTATTTTTCCACAGTTGTTATACCCAATGTAAATGGGGGAGGGAGAGGAGAAAGTAACAAAAGATTTTATTAACATGATACAAAGGATAACTCACAGTCAATGGCTTTATCACTCTGAGACATCAGATCATTAGCATCCTGTTGTCTAGGTAGCAGCAAAGCTGCTCTAGATCAGTATCCTGAAGACCGCCCCTCCTCAGGTGACCTCATAGTTACAAAAAAAGGAGCAGAAGTATATTTGCATATCATGACCACCTGTCAGGTTGGCATGGAGCTATCTTAATTTCAAAAGAACCTAGCAATCACACCCTGAGCTGGGACGTGCATCTATGCTTGTCAGTCTCCACATTGACACCCACATTTCTGGGGCTCCACAACCCCAGGCTTACCCCACTGAACTCTGACAGGAAGGACTATGCCATTGCCATAGAGTGTTTGTCTTTTTTCTTCCTTCTTTGTCTTCCTGCTAGCTTACCTGTCAGCTCTTTCAGTTCTACATTTTAACTTGAAAAATAGTCAGGGGCAGTAAATACAACGCAATGAGTCAATTTTTTGTTTGTTTTGTTTTTCCATTGTAAAGTTTAATCCTGGTTCCTGTGAAGTCTGTGATATTTTATGTTCCTGGGACAAATGTGCTTGTATATACACAGGCACGCCTTTACCAGGAAGGGCTTATGCATACCCACTTTCATTTCATGCCACCTTCACCTACAATGTCTTCACATACAGCAGCTAAGACAGCAAGGGCATAATATTCCAAATTTGATCTAAGTCTCAACTGGGTTTTCTACTCTGAATAGAACTATAATGACTAGTTCATTTAAGGAGGTGAGGGAAAAAGCACTTGCAGTTTAGTCAGGAGTCCTTTTTAAAAGAAAATGGGTAGCCCTGCTGCTGACTATAAACTGATGTGTAAGGAATGGCTTTCCTTCAGTCAGGTAATCATTCTCCTGCAACAATGTATGAAGCATCTCAGGAGGAGAACTCATTCAGCTATTCCCCAATCCTTTCAAACCCAGATGCCACAGTAGCTAACATATCTCAGCAGTATTGCCAAGCTTTGTTTGACTTTACCCTCACAAAATTATACTTACAGATAAAAAATAGGGATGTATTTTGATGAGCCTCTCTATTAATATCTAACTAGAAGAAATATAATGACTTTAGGATTAGAAAAACACATTCTTACAATTATAGACATTTATAATTGTCCTTTGAAACCTGGAAGTCAGGACCAATGAAGTGCTGAGTTAGGTCTGGGTCATCAGAACCTCAAGCTGTAGTAGTGACCACAGAAGGTTCTGCGTTCTATTAATATTGCCACACAAATGTCACTCAATGGCTCAGTTTGAAAGATATTTCTTATACAATTTTACTCTTATTTGTCTTCTTAATTATGTCTGAGTGACATATTTATAAATACATATTTTGTATTTTAAAGATATTTTTTATTTTAAGTACTGTATGTCTAGTATTGTTATGGTTTTGACTCTTTAAGAGGCAAGCCACGCCCACTGCCAGTGACC
>LOEQ01003641.1:20761-33215 GCA_001685075.1 Bramus lutescens | reverse complement strand
CGGGGCTCGCGGCTGCTCTGAAACATTTTTAAAATTAATTTCTAGCGGAATCACCAGTATTGTTTGCATTTTACTGGAAGTTTTTAATGTGAGCAAATTTTGCACATGAACTTCTTGGTTAACGATCAATAGAGGAGGGTCAAGTCTCCTGTGGGAAGAGCATCCAAGGGCCGATAGTCCTGAGCAAACCATGGAAAGAAAGCCACCCAAGCATTTTCCTTCATAGCCTGTGCTCTAGGGCCTACTTCCAGGGTTCTGCCTGCAAGTCCTACCTGCAGTTCTTGCCTTGACTTCCTTTGAGAATGAAGAGTGGTTGGGAGCTGCTAAGCACCAGAGCTTGGGCATTACTAGACTTCTCATATCTGCCAAGGCGTTGTCTCCAGGGATACCACTGTACTATGATCAGTGAGGCTGAGCTAGAACCAGGTTCAGGACTGTGTTCCAGTCTGTTGCTCATGGGAGAGCCTGGCCTCCTTTAAGAACAGCTCAGTCAATAGTTCCAAGTCTCACCCCATTGTCTTGTATACACAGTCTGGAGAAGGGGCCTTTGTTGGAGAAAAGTATCTGTTAAATGGAGATGGGTTAATTGATTTCTTTACAAGATCAGTTCAGAACTCACAAGTGAACTGTTCAAATCATTCCTGTAAGTTCAAATTCTGCTGTTAAACCCCTTTGAGAATGAAGCTGTCATTTGTGTAGCAGTTTCCATCTCTGGACAGAAAATAATGGAGGATTTAGCTCTTTCCTGAAGATCTGTAGTCACACAGAGAAGGCACTATGCAGGAATTTTTAGCTTCATTTCATATGAATCAGTGGAGAGGAAAGGAAATTCCTCAAGGTATCCCAGCATCTCAGGGCAGAGTAGGGATTTTATCCTCATGTGACTGGTGCCAAAAATCAGGAGTCTAGTTGTATTTATTACTTGACTTCCCTCAACACTGAATAGCGTGAAGCCCATTAATAGCAAGAAGTATCATCATGTAACTACTTTCTTGATGTCTTAGAAGTGGAGAAACAGTTTAGATAAAATATTATGAACTATCCCTAGATACAAATACATTGTAGCTGAAAGATCATCCAATCCAATAATAGTGATTTTAGCAATTCATCTCTTCTGCTTCCACAAATATTTATTAGATTTCTATCCTGTGGTGAGAACAGCATTTTGGTAATACTATGCTAAATAGACAGTCTAGTTTCTGCTCTGGTAGAGCTGATGATATAGCAGAAGTATCTACTGCATCTCAAAATACTACAAATCATTGCAGTTACAACTGTGATGCACATTCAGAGGGCAAAAGTTAATTGAAAGGTCCTAGCAAAATCTTAAGAGAAGGTATTTCCCGATCAAGGAATGTTTCAGAGAAGTGAGATTTTTAAATAAAATGCTTAGTATGAATAGGAGTGTTTGGGTGTCTGTACACTGTGTGAAAGTGGATCTCTGTGATTGGTGTAATAAAAGCTGAATGGCCAATAGCTAGGCAGGAGTTACAGTTTGACTTTGTGAGGAGAGAAAGGAAGAAGAGGAGGAATCTAGATGTGTGGTAGACGCCAAAACACAGACAAAAAACAGGAGGTGCAAGATGGAAGGAGAGGTTACACCAATTGATAGAACTTAGATGAATATAATTGCTTAAACTAAGTTATGAGAACTAATTAGGAGGGGGCTGGAGAGATGGCTCAGAGGTTAACAGCACTGGCTATTCTTCCAGAGGTCCTGAGTTCAATTCCCAGCAACCACATGGTGGCTCACAAACATCTGTAAAGGGGTCTGGTGCCCTCTTCTGGCCTGCAGGCATACACACAGACAGACTATTGTATAAATAATAAATAAATATTTTAAAAAGAACTAATTAGGAGCAAGTCTAAACTATAGACCAAGCTTTCATAATTAAAAATAAGTCATAAGTCTCCATGTCATTCTTTTGTGAGCTGGCAACCCCAAATAAAATCTGTCTACATATATGGCATCCAATGTGAAGGCTTGATTAGCCTAATATCGGTACTGGAAGCTAAGAAAAGTTCCGGACAAGGAGCCAGATGTCACTTCCTTGTCCTGCAGTCTCTCAGGCAGGCCAGTGGTTGGCATATAGAGGTGGGCTGGAGCGAGCTATAAGCACCATACACTAAGCTGAATCCTGTATGGCTGACATGGTAGTTTAAAATTTCTCTCATGTTGTCAGAGAATGCTGAAGTACATAATAAAGCCAGATCCAGACACAGAAAGCCTCTAAAAAGGTATAGTACATTTAAAAATATGCTTAAATGCTAAAGAAAGAAAAGAAAATGGGCATAGACAGTCATAGCAAAAATAATTTTAAAATAATAAAGTCTTTTAAGAAAGACTAAAGGAATATAAAAAGAATAAGCCAGGTAAAGATGGAAGTACACAGGGTATCTGGATCCTTTATGGTTCTTTGTTGACTCTGAATTTTTTAAAAGCTAATCTACCAGAAACAATAGCTGCTGAGAAACATTGGATTGTGGAAACTGCTTAAAATTATATATTTTAAGAATGTTTTAAGTTCAAAATGGAAGTCAGAAAGTATGCAACATAGAAACAAAAAGTTATGGTTCTCTTCAAAATTAATGATAATCAAATTTGATCAGGGGAGATCTGAAAATCTTGGCTACAAACATGGAAAAAGAAAACAAGAAAGACTATATGGCAGGTAACATATATGCTGATCCTCTGGTATGGGAGCAGTTTTGGGACTGAATGAGACATGATAAATCTTGTTGGCTACAGAGGCCTCATGACTTATTATTACAAGTTATTCTTTCATATGGCATGGACAGAGGTTTGGTTATATAGTCCAAACAAACTTATAAAGTTAAGAGATACCTTTTACCTGCTCAAACAGAAAACAGAAAATCATCTTTAATTTACTTGTACACACATTACATTCCATACTTATGTTACTGCAGATATAAATGTTACCTTTAGAAGTTTATGTGTTTTCAGAAAAAAAAAAGAGGGGGAACAGACACCAATAAAGACAAGTAGCCCAGGTGATCCAGCTTCTCAGAATGCCTCTTCCTGCAGTTTCTTCAAAATCTGCATTCAGAACAACTTTAAAGCTGCTAGCCTCACAAACTCTCCAGCCAAGACATAGATAGGCTCTACACTTTCCCATCTCACAGAGACTAAACAAAAAATAATATAGCTAGCTCTTCTAGGACTTGAAGATTATCCCAAATTTCTGAAGGTCCACTAAAGATGCTATTGTCTCCAGACAACAGGAAGTAATTTAAAAAATACAACATTCTCATTCTTAAGAAGTGGGGTGGTAGTTTTTGGTTGTTTGGGGGGATATGGATGTTTGTCATCATTTATGGAGATTGGTTGCAAATTATTACTGGTAATGGTAAGGGAGAAAACTGAGTAAGGGATGTTAGATTTAGGATATTTTTCTGAAAAGAGAAAAGGGGGACATAGGAATGCTAGGATAAAAAGTTAGATTATTGAATCTACTTTTAGACTAAAAAGCAACTACTATTCTCAAATATTTTACATTGATATGAATTTTTGTATATTACTAAAAATTTAAGATATTTTTATTAAAAATACTGTATGTTTCTACTATTATCTAATATATTTTGTATATTAATACAAATTTAAGATTATTTTTGTTTTATATATATATATATATATATTTCATGGTTCATTTTGTTTAAGGTATTGTACCTATGCAGCTCATTTAACAATGTAATATAAATTTCTAGTTTTTGGAAGTTACTATTATAAGTTATTTAGGATAATTAAGAAATATAGATTAGTGGTTAGTCATCTAACAATCAAATTTGTGGTCATGTTAGGTATGTTTTCAAGGTCAAACAGAGACTGTTTTGGATAGATGGTCTTCAAACACTTCAGAAGCCTACAGAATTTGGTATTTAACATGTTTTAATAATCTAAGGTTTTTCATGACAGCAAAACACATCTGCTCTTGGTAGCACTAATTTACTTCAGAAAAGGATAGTGGGCATAAAAGAATCTCCATGTGGAGTTTGCTTTTATTGTGGCAAAGTTAGCCACTGGGCAAGAAACTGTTCTTGCCTTAACTGTTGACAGTATGCTCTCCAAATTGGACAAGGAGGTCACAAAAGAAGGTAACTGGCAAACTTTACCCAGACAAGGTAAAACAGTCCTTCAAAAATTTACTGATTCACAAAAATGTCTATTCTAGGCCTATAGGCCAAAGATTGTTGCCCGAATGCTGCAGAGGAACCTTGGGTGACTATCCAGATAGGTAGCCGTTTCTGTCATTTTTATAGTTTTTGAAGTTGCTTGCCCTGCACTTCTGTTTACTCAGGAAATATTATATGCTTCTCAGGTCTTTGGTGGAGTTAAAGATCAGATAGTTATAGCTACAGTTTTCATTGTCATCAAATTCAGAAAAGAAATTCACAAAACAGATGCAAAGTGCACAAGGCTGAGAGACATAAAAGCTTAAGTTGTTTATCTAAAAAGATGCTTTTAGGTATAAAAAGATGGTAATACAAGTTATAATAAAAGGTGGTTTAGTTAGAAAACTTTGGGCCCACTGAAAGAGGATAGATAATCCAGTATTTTCTCTGAATTTGCCAAATAAAAATGGACTGTATGTTGTAAATGTAATTCTTACCTGATAATTGCTTTTATTGTATATAATTTTACTATGTTAGAGTTAAAACTTATCTTTTTTTACTTAGACAAAAAGGGAAAAATGTTGTGGGATATTTGTAGACTGTGTGAAGGTGTATTGCTGTGATTGGTGTAATAAAAACCTGGATGGCCAATAGCTAGGCAGGAAATATAAGTGGTATTTCCAGGGAGAGAAAAGAAAAGGAGGAGGAATCTTGGTACACAGGAGATGCCAGGAGAAATGGAGAGGAAACAGGAGGTACAAGATGAAAGACAGGTAACACCATGTCAGAGAACCTAGATTAATATAGATGGGTTAATTTAAGTATGACCTAGTTAGGAACAAGCCCAAGCTATAAGCTGAGCTTTCATAATTAATAATAAGTCTCTGTCATTTTTCTGTGAGTTGACAGCACAAAGAAAAATCCATTTATATAGGGTACGGGAGGAGTGATGTGGCAGAAGGTTCTGTGGTCGAGGAATAGTGGTTACAGTAGAAAGTACTTAAGAATTTCTTAGGCAGCTGGAATTTGGTGATGTGTATTGATTGGTAGATGGGCCTTAGATTGTTGGCAGAGACTGGGGCCTTTTCAGTGTGGGGAAATTTTAGACTTAAACAATTATTCAAACATTGGGGATCCCAGATGTTGGGCTGCAGTTGTGGAAAACTCATGGCTCTTGTTTGAGAACTGTGTCTCAGTCACCAATCTGTAAGGAGGCAGAGTGTCCATGGAGAATTGCTCTATAGAGAAGTAGGCTGACATCTTTCTCAGTTAGAGTCTGATATTTAGAACTTTTATAAAAAAAATAGGAATCTAAGTAGATGCAAATCTCTTTCTAGAAAGCTGATGGAGGCAGAGAAGGAAATCTGATGCTCCATTGCCAGTGCCCAGGGGACAGATTCTTCCAGGCAGCCTGAGTAGAGATGGAAATCAGATTTACCTCAGTGATCAAAGAATTAGAGCTGTGGAAACGTAAAAACATTTTTTGTTAATGAGCTTTCAGCTTTGCTCCTGATGCTGGCATAAGAAGTGAAGAACTTTAGAAGAAGGAGTTTTGCACTTTCAAATCATTGTTCAGCATCTTTGGAGATTCTTTGTCTCATAATGCCATGTTAGGGCTCTTACTTTTTATTTTTTAATTAGTTTTATTTTATTTTTTAAAATGTTATTTATATATATTTCTTCTCTCTTTTTACCCTATAGGTCCTTTGCATATATATAATGGCTTCCAGTTTAGTTTTTTATGGAATTCCTGACTGTATAAATAAGTTGGTCTTTGTTTCATGTGCTTTCTCTTGTGCCCTTTTCCTTCTGTTTCTTTCTTTTGTCCAAGTCCAATGTGTTCTTGTTTTATCTTTTTATGTTTTATTTCATTATTATCCCATAGAAGCCTGTTTATTTCCCAATGGGAGATAGAAAGAGAGTGGATCTGGACAGAAGGAGAGGTAGAGAGGAACAAGAAGGAGTAGAGAGAGGGGAAACTCTGATTAAGGTGGATGAGTAGATGAGAAAAAAACTATTTTCATTAAAAGGAAAAACCTTTTTGTAGGATGCTCATTGAATGGCTCTAAAGTATGGTGAAAGGCGTAGGGGGTTGTAAAATCTTCTGTTTTCTCAGACATAAGTTGTAATTTTTATATTTTCATGTATGACTGGTATTCTCATTTATAAAGCTGATTTGCAGGAATTCGCCCAACGAAAAAGGAAGCCATGAAGTATATAAGAGCTTACTATCACATTTACTCAACAGGGATACAGCAGGGAAGGAGGGAACATAAACATTTCTCATTAGACTACAGATAACGAAACAACCAAATTGCGAGTGGCAAAATGAGCCTGCCTGCCTGCCATTTTACAAATGCTCAGGGAGTGCATTACAGCAAGTCCTTTAAGTGACTGCTCAAAAACCATAGCAGCTGTGCCCAGTCTACCAATCTGTGCAATGTCCTTTGCAGCCAGCTACTATGGTGACCAACAGGCAGGCTTCCTAACACCCAGACATTACGGCCATCTGGAGCAGGAAGTGGCATCTAGCAGACAATCCCAACAACAGTAGCCATGTTCAAATTAATAGGGTGTTAGTAATCTATTTTTACTACACAGTGGAAGAATGAGGTGTGGCTTACTTGTGTTTGTGTGCTTGGTTTGGTTCTTCACCATTTTAAGGGAGTCATAGTCAAGCCAGCACTCTCTACTTCTCAAACAGGGAAGGGCTATAGTAGTAATTCTCCTTGTTTGGTTACATAGACATTTCATAAGTTAATGAATATAGTGATACAGTCCCCGTAAGAAAATCAAAACGTGCACAAAATAAAAATTGTGTATCATTCTTTCATTGAAGGAACATCATGATTTCTAAGCAGAGTTCAGAACCCTCAGTTGGTACCTCAGTTTTGAAAGAAAATCAGCGGTAATTCTTAGGAAACGAAGATAGCTTCATTATTCAGCAGTAGGAGTAGGGGTGCCTGCTCTAGGGACCCTTTTCCTCCTACTGGTGGTGACAGGAATGGTCCTGGGCTGCCTAATTCTTTGAGCCGTTTTAGTTTTTCTGTCTTGGTACTGGTTAAAACTGAGAAATATGCTTTGCTTGACAAATTAAAAGCAATTAAATCAATTCCGTACATGGAGTAAGAAAACCATAACTCATGGGCAGGGAGCACAAACCGGAAGCTGCATAAGTTGCCACGCAGTAAGGAATCGTGCCAGGGAAAGAGGCAGTCGTGTGCGCACTCAGGAAATTTCCAAGTTGTCACACGTAGTGAATTCTGATGTGGCAGGGATTCTACAATAAACCGCTTTGGTAAAAGCAAGCCAAGTGGGCAGGGTTGGACCGTGGTCCGCCTAGGCCATTAGGCCGTCCACTCAGTAGGCGTGGAGTCTGAATCCACGTGGGTGCCAAATGAAGAAGGATGCTTAGAAGAAATCCCATACTAGCTCAGAATTGAGAAATAGATAGTATTTATTTAGGGGTAGAGAGGCCAGAAAAGAGGCTGGACACATGCTCTACACTGGCATATGTAGTATAAGAGGCCATGCCCCAGTGGGCCAGTAACCACTGGCTGTAAGACTTCCTACAGCAGGGTTGCCTTGTAAAGCCTTAATATGAGGGTTTGTACCTAGTCTTAGTGCATCTTGTTGTGCTGTGCTCAGTTGACATCACTGGGAGGCCTGAAGGGGTCTGAGGGGGGTGGGACCGGGAGAAGTGAAGGAAGGACGTAGGATGTACTATATGAGATAAGAATAAAGAAAAAGGATAGCTCCATTAGCATTACAGGACTTAAACCTAGCCCATCGAGGGTTTAGGCCTATAATCTCAGTTTCCCGAGAGGCTAAGGTAGGAGGATCCTAAATTCAAGACTTCTTTGGGCAGCTTAACAAAACCCTGTCTCATAAAAGAGGGAGGGACTTGGACTATAGCTTGGTGGTAGAACATTTGCCTAGCAGGTGTGAAGCCTTCAGTTCAATCACCAGTACCTCAAAACAAGGTAACTAATTAAAGCAAGTCACCTCACCACCCATTCTCAATGGATTTGTTCTTACAAGGATAGCTGAGTCTCTGAAGAAGAGGTACAATGTGCCCTCTAATCAGAAGGCATCCATGGACTGTGCTGTTTGTGGAAGAGACCAAGATACAAGGGAGCCCTAATTTGAGCACAATTGGCATTTCTTCTTAATTTAGAGTTTTATATTCTAGTGGTTCTTGAGTCCTTCTTATATATTTCTACATAAAGACTGTTGGGGGGGGTCTGAGAACAAGACAAGGGACATCCTTTATCAGAGGGTGTGGCATTTACAGAAGGCCTTGTCAGCAAGTTTTGCTGAGTTTCAGCCACACACAGGGAATCTAAGTGTCTCTTGTCTTCTCTGGGGACTCCAGTCTCCTGTCTTGTAGAGCCTTAGGACATCTTAGGACATCTTAGATGTCCTGCTGATAATAAAACCAGAAAAAATTCCTTGTCCCAGGAGATAAATATGGAGATAGTTATCTCCTTTTAAAAGTGGCTGGTTGGTCCAATTCCTCTGGTTTGCACTACTGGTGTGAATTTGTTCTCATATAGCTCTCAGTTCATTACTATTTCATAGCCTAGAAATAGATATGCTAGGATATATGGATATGTCTGGGAAGAAAGAGCACTGGTAACAAGAAGAGTTTTCAAACCTGAATGATAGATGATTTATTAGGATGTAAATCTGAGCATTTGTGCCTTGGACCCTGACAAAGGAAACTAATTAATTCTTTAAACAGGTCAACTAACCCAGGCTTAGCCAGGCCTAACTCTAAGCTAGAGTTTCTGCTTGAGGGAGCAACCTAGGAAAAGAGATCTGAAAAGAGATGGGGTTGAATGTGGACATGCTGGGGAGCAAAAGATTTCTGCACTCCGATTAAGCCTCTCCACCAACACGGCAATAAAAATCAGATCAAATAAAACTGAATTAGAAAAGCCCAGGTTTAATGGGTAAAATGCTGCTGGATGGTCTTCTATCTCTCCCACCCCTGCAAGAGAGGAGACGGGGAGAGAGACTGAAAAACCTCGTGTCTGTTTTCTGGGGGGCAGTTTAAATACCCTGTGGGAGTGGTCTTGAGCATCTCTGGGGGATGGGTTATCATTTGATGAACTTTCTGAGATGCTGCAGGATTTGAAGAGAAATGGGGAGAAGTCTTGAGGTGAAAATTCCACTAGAACATAGAGTATGCGTGGTATACCAGAAGTCACCAGGTCAGTGGCTGGGTTGGCTGCCTGTGATCTGTCAGGAGATGAGGCTTAGAAATGAAGGAAGTGCAGTGTAATTTCTATCATGATGGATACATTTGAGAAGTCTCCTCAGATGGACAGATTGGAACCCAGGAATCAGGCCTGGCAGTTGACAGAACTCCAGTGTTCCTGGATTAGGGTGGCACTGGTTCACACCTGGAGAAAACAGGAAAACTAGGTCCAAGGCCTCTCTGTCTTTGTCTCTCTATCTCCTTCCTTCTTCAGAAATGCATTAGGCATTTTTGCCCCCAGTCGGCTTTTTCTCCACCATGGCCCCTGCTATTACCATTTGATCTTTCTTCCTTGGGTGAAGCTATAAGAAGAGCATTCTATCTCACTCCTGAACCCTCCCCAATACAGGAAGTCAGAGGCTGTGTGTGCTTCGTAGATAAGTTCTCCTTTTCATAATTTCTCTGCATCACCTCTTCATGGTCTAAAAATAATCACTTGTGGTTAGTCCTTTGTCTTATGTGTGTCTTTTAGATAATAGATACCTTATGAGTGTGAAATCCATTTGAGTTCTGTACAACTTTCCCAAAATGAAGAAAGGTTTCAAAACAAAAAATTCTAATTATTAGGAAAGGTAGAACGGTAGGACATAAGAAGTGCTTGTACTTAAGCTTACACGTGTATTGAAGAGGTTTGCTCTGTCATCTTGCTAAAGGATGTATAAGGAAGCTAATTAACTGTAATTTTAAATATTTTGTCTGCCTGAGCTTTTCTTCCATTGGTATGACTACTTCACAGAAACATTATTTTTAAGTTTTAAACAGACAGACAAAATTGCTCAAAATATAGATATTCTAACTCAATTTGTGCTCTTTCCAGGTATAAGGCATTCACTCAGTTCTGCACTGGATTTTTCTGCTGAGTACTGAGTCTTTATCCAATTATTAGTCAGTTATTATTATTTATGTTTCATTTCCTTCCACTTTTTAAAATCAATTATAATTGAGAATACCAGTGGCTTGCATATGTTTTTGTTTGTTTGCTTTGAGATAAGGTCTTATATAGCACAGCCTGATAAGTAGTTGAGACTTTCAACTTCCTTTTCTCCTTTCTCCACATACCAAGGTCTGGGATCACAAATGTTTGTCACCATGCTTTGCTTGCTTTGGGCATATTTCACAGTTCTTTGTGGAGTATCTCTCTTTAGGAAGTAAGACCTGAAAGTAGCAGGCACTTCCTTCCCCTTTTGGGCCTGAAGTGAGTTATGTGCTCCCGGAAGACTGAGTTGTAGAGTTTCAGGCTAAAATTCTCTCATATGAAATGAATTTGTGACTGACCTTGTCACTAGTTTAATGCTCTCCTCACATCCCATTGTGCCTGTCCATGTCCATCTCTTGCCTGCTTACTATGGACTCTGATGTTCATAGATATGCTTCCACAGGGACTTGCCATTGGCCACCAGAAGGTGCCTGCCTTTGACCACAGGAAAGAGCCTCAGCAAAGCTTTGTCCCCAGAAGGGCCAGAAGCTGTGTGATGGATTTCTAAAGAAGGCCTGATTATCACCCTCAGTTTAGTGCAACAGCAGTTTCAGCTCTAGGATTCCCTATGTCTCGGGGCATTTCACTGCCACATCCATAAACAGGTTACACTATTTTGTACATATTTTCTGGATGTTGACAAGGAACTCATTCGGATTGACACTGTTGGTGAATTTACAGTGATCTCTAAGTTTTGGGAAGAAACAATTAAATGTCATGGAAACAATGACAACAGTTTTGGAGGACTTGGAGACAGGTACACATTTTGAAACAATCAAAGGAAGTTTTATTGGCAGGGTTATACCTAGGTTTAAAATAATATCCATGGGTTGAAAACAAAAGACAGACGTGACAGAGAAGTTGAGCATTAGATGGCACCAGAGTACAGAGAAATTAAATGAAGATTGACAATGCTACCAAAAAATCATTGAAAATAGTTTTTTTAACGACAACCATTTTTAAAAAGCCACCAAACTATCTTTACTTTCAGCAGTGAAATCACACTGTGGTTGGAGATCTAAGGACTGCAGAAAATTACTATCTAAGCACCTGAAGTAACTAAAGCTCATGATAGTTCCTCATAGAATTCCCCACACAAAGCTCAGGAAAAGGTCCTTAGTTATCAAATATAAGAATTCTGTAAATTAAAGGATAGTGTGTTAGTCACAACTCTTATAAAAGGAAGCATTTAGTTGTAGGCTTGCTTACAGTTTCTGGGGTTAGTACAGGTAAGCACTGCAGCCGTCGCTGAGAGCTACATCCTTATCTGTAGGCTGAGGAAGAGAGAACCAGACTGAGCATGTCATGACTTTTGAAAACTCAAAACCCACCCCTAGTAATAAACTTCCTCTACAAGGCCACACCTCCTAGTCCTTCTAATCCTTTTGAACAGTTCCACTCCCAGGTGACCTTATTCATACCACCATGGGAATGGTGGGTCACCAATGGCAGCACTTTTGTCTGACATCCAACAGTGTTCAGTAATTTATTTGTAGAATAAATGAATAATGGTCAAGACTCAGAGTTGAAGGAAGTTCTGCATCTTCCTTCCCATCTTCTTTTGCATATTTTCTGGAAGGTTTTCTTACTATATATTTTTCTTAATGGGATATACCTCAGGAAAGTTTCCCCAATGTGATGTGATTTTAGTTTCTTTGAACTGACTACTATTAGCAAGTGCATTCTAATTAAAAAAAAAATAGGATGGGCTTCTGATATCTACTACAGGCACAAGATCACATACATAACCCAAAACACATGCAGAATTTTTCACTGGTGAGTAACTCTTGTGGAAAATTGAAAAGTGTTTACATTTCTAATAATTAGAAATACTGAAATAATTATAATAAACATTCCATTATTGCCTCAATAGGTATTAAAACATATATTTTTTCTGTAAATATCAGATCATAAAGTATCAAGGAAAACATGAAAAATAAACTTTTATTTATTGATGAATTTGGCAATTTTTTGATTTTGGTGTTTTTCTGGTTGTTTTATGTAGTAATAGGGGGAGCAGGCCTGCTTTTCGTCCGGCCCAGCTCCCACACGGCTAGCTCATACCCGGAAATAACACACAAATT
>LOEQ01003641.1:0-10930 GCA_001685075.1 Bramus lutescens | reverse complement strand
GAATTGAACTCAGGACCTTTGGAAGAGCAGGCAGTGCTCTTAACTGCTGAGTCAGCTCTCCAGCCCCCACAAAATTGTTTTTTGGTTTATTTTCATGTACTTCCTCTGCATTGGAATGTTTAAGGATTGCTGTTGTAGGATAGTTGGGCTCTGGTGATGCTATTTTACCATGGCTGTTGTTGATTGTATATTTACACTAGTGTTTAGGCATCTGGGTTAAGGATGACTAGCTAGTTTTAGTCCTGGATTTCTGAGATTGTCTGTTGGATGTGGGTTTGGTTCCTTAGTTTCTGTTTCCTCTTAGCTTTTCTAGTCTTTGTGGCCTGGATTTCTGGTGATTTGTGTGGCCTCTGGTTTAGCTGTGAGTGTCTATTTAAGTTATGTGTTGGTCTTCTGGAGGTTACCTTGATGTTTTTTGCATCAGGGGGTTCTCTGTTCTTCTGACTGTTGTGGCCTTCACCTGAACAGCTGAAGTCTGTTTTCTGACTGGTGTGGCTTGGCTCTGAGTGCCAGAAGTTCATTGAGATTTGTAGACTCCAGCAGTGGGGCCACCAATGAGCTTGGATGGCATAGGCTGTGGGGAAGTGTCTTGGGATAGAGAATCTAGGGAATTGGGTTGTTCCACCAGCTGGCAAGTCACTCACCAGTTCTGAATGGATCAGTCTGCTCCTGAGTGGAAGAAGTACACCAGACTTGGGGGCAAGTCCCAGCAAAAGGTTGGCAAGGAGATGAGAATGCTCCTGGGGACCTCACTGGCCTCTTGGAAATATCCTATACCTGATACTATGGATTTCATTTAATAACCTGTTTTCTTAGACGTCTAGATTTTGAGTTATGTACTGTGGAGACCCATAGAAGTATCTCTGTTCCATCTTGACCTAAGGTCAGAGAGTTTGAGCCTATCATTGCTCCTATAAGATCAAACAGCAGGATATTTGACCTATAGTGAAGGTGCTATATGTCTTGCCTAGATGATAGGATGTTTGTCCTAAGATATAGCTACTGGATGTTTTCCTCCAAGTAACAGGATGTTTGATTTAGGGCATAGCTATTAGATGTTTTTAATATTAAATAAGTAATTCCTTTTATTTGTTCTTTGTATTATGATTTTAAAAAGTCCTTTTGCCCTCCCCTTTGGCTTGGGGTATAAAAGGACTATGAAAAATAAACTTGGGTGGATTTACTATTCACTAGAATGACCTCCCAACTCTATATTCAGTCTCTTGTCTATTTTCCCCAAATCCACACTGCCCCTTTCAAGCTGGGCTGGATAAATTGGCAGGGCTGAGACACTGCACCTTATAATTAATTAGAAAAATAACAGCAGCAAATAAGTTAAAGCATATAAATTACTTTTTAAAAGTAAAATGAGGTAGATCTTGTTAGTTCTCCTCATTTCTCCATATTGTAATTTTAGCAATTATTATGTTTCTATGACCTACGCATTCCTATGAACACAAGGAATCAAGCTAGAAAACTTGCCATCAAGGTGAGATGGCTCAACAGTTAAGAATGCATGCTCCTTCGGAAGAGAACCTGAGTTCAATTCTTTGCTGTGGGAAAATTATCTGTATTCTGTCAATCATGTATCATGTATTTTAATAAAACACTGGCCAGGCAGGAAGTATAGGCAGGTAAACCAGACAGGAAGTAGAACAGTAGGATGCTGGAAAGGAAGAAGCCTATTCCTCCCATTCCAGCCCAGACCACTGAGAAGCAAGATGTAACCTGCCCAGCTGAAAGGTATTGACCCATGTGGCTAATATAGATAAGAATAATGGGTTGATATAAGCTACAAGAGCTAATAAGCAGCCTGAGCTAATGGGCCAATCAGTTTATAATTAATGCAGACTCTTTGTGCGATTTTCTTTGGGGCTTGCTGGCTTTGGGGTACCAGGTGGGATGGAAACCCCAACAAGCAGGCCCTGATGTTACAATTCTTAGCACCATGTTGGTCAACTTACCAATGACTATAACTCTCACTCCAGGAAATTCAATGCCCTCTCAAATGAAAGCTAGCCAGTGGGGAAGGCTTCTTGCCAGTACCAAGTCTGTTGAGTAACCAAGAACACTGGTAATAGCTTGCATTTTGTAATGGGTCTCTATAATAGCCTGATCAACAGTTCCTAGGTAGGTATCCCACACCTGGTCCTGGGCTATTTATCTGACAATCTGAGATTTCTGGGAGGAGCAAGGAACACCAATTAAACTCCTACACACACACACACACACACACACACACACACAGTTAAAATAAAATGTCCACAAAAAAGACATGATGTTCATTTTATGTTGGCCAACAATCCTGGGCATGGGGCCTGCTCTGAATGCAGTTGATATACCCAGTGACTCTCTGTTGGAAAAAAAATGCTTTTCCCTTTGCTATCATATATCAATTGGGACTAGAGAGATGGTTCAGTGGTTAAGAGCACCACCTACTCTTCTAAAGGTCCTGAGTTCAATTCCCAGCAACCACATGGTGGCTCACAACCATATATAATAAGATATGGTACCCTCTTGAGGAAGAGACCTGGTTAGTCATCCTCATCGACTTAGACCATGAAACCCAATATAAAGAAATTCAACAGAACCACCATATATGGGCTGCCTTTGCATGATTTAGCATTGCCAGCACACATTTCATTATTTTTTAATCATATATCAATTGTAAATACTTCTATGGTTAGGATTGGAATTCCATGTCCACCCTCATCTTAGTATTGGGCACTCAACTTCCTTGAACCTGTGCAGGTGTTGGGAATGCTGCCACTGTCTCTATGAGTTCATATGCACATCAGTCTTGTTATGTCTGTGTCTTAGCTATTGTCCTATTGCTGTGTTGAGACACCATGCCAAGGCAATGCTGATAAAAAGAACTTATTTAATTGAGAGTTTGCTTATTGTTTTAAACAGTTATCCTATCATCAATATATTAGGCATCAGAAAGGCATGGTGCTAGAGGAGTAGCTGAGAGCTTCACATCCTGACCCTCAGGCAACAGGAAGGGAGAGAAAAAGACAGAGAGAGGGAGAGATAGGGTTTATGGGAGGGAAGAAGAGGGGTATATAGGAAGGAGGGAGAGGGAGAGAGTTCCTGGGCCTGGCATGACTTTTGAAATCTTAAAGCTCACCCCCAGTGTTACCTTCTCTAACAAGGTCATGCCTCCTAATTGTTATCAGTTTCATCCACTCGTACCAGGTATTCAAAAATATGAATCTATGGGGGAACATTCTCATTCAAACCATCACAGTCTGAAAGACACTGCTTTGTAGTTGTAATTTGGGGGGAGCACCAACAGGCTCCCAAATAAAGGTATGGAGACTTATTATTAATTATGAATGCTCAGTCTTAGTTTAGGCTTGTCCCACTAGCTCTTTTGACTTATGCTGTTTCTATTTGTCTATGTTTTGCTTTGGGCTTTTTAACCTTTTTTTTCATTCTGTATGTCCTACTTTCTTACTTTCTCTATATCTGGCTGTCTGGCCTCTAGTGTCTCCTTGGTGTCTCTTATTCTTTCTTTGAGTCTAAATTTTTCCTCCTACTTACTTTCCCTACATAGAAGTCCCTCCTGTACCTCCTTCCTAGCTATTGGCCATTCAGCTTTTTATTAGACAAATCAGGTACCTTAGTCAGTCAAGGTAAAATAGGAACACATCTGTGAATGGAGACTTTTCTCTTTCTCACTTAGTTCCACTGAACCAGTTTCTCTCTGCCAGCCAGTCCCCTTAGCTGCTTATAAGATAACCATTCAGAGGCTTATTATTAATTGTAATCATTTGGCCAATGGCTTAGAAATATTACTGACTATCTCTCACAAATAAATTAACCATATCTACTAATCTGTATATTGCCACATGACTGTGGCTTATCAGTGATGCCCTGGCATGTTGCTTCTTCAGCAGCTACATAGTGTCTCCATGACCCCACCTTCTTCCTCTCCATATATCTGTTTGGATTTCCCACTTAGCTATATTTTGCCTGGCCATTGGCAAAAGTAGCTTTATTCATCAACCAATAAAAGCAACACATATTTGCAGCATGTAGAACTACCATATCATCCCCCTTTTCTGTCTATTTAAAAGGGAAGATTTTAACTTTAACACAGGAAAATTACATATAACAAAACAGGTATCAAGCAAGAATTACAGTTACAATATTTGTCTAATGTATTTAACAAAAGTAAAGAAAATACTCTAATATTTATCTTGTATTTGTGAGTCTAAAGTTTTATATCTAATTTACCTTTTATTATAACTAAGGAAAACTATAATTTTAACTATCTAGTCTTTAACTCCATCAAAGATCCCAGGAGGATATATTTCCTAAGTAAACTAGAAGTACATTGTAAGCAACTTTCAAAACTCTAGAAGTGACAGATATATCTGGCTGCCTGCACAGTAACCTAAAGTTCTTCTGTATTGTTGGCACATCCACCTTCACCCTAGAGGCCTAGAGTGTCTGGCAGACATCTCAGTGAAGCTGAAAACTTGAAACTGCCCCACTTATATTGGCAGCATGTCAGTCATTTTTCTCTGTGTCGTACAGAATGTCTGGCAGACTTTTCATGAAGCAGGAGTCCTGAAGAACTGTCCCATCTTCTTTTGGCAAGTTTAACAGTCACTTTTCTGTAGGTCCTACATGTCTAGTTTATACAGAATACAGCCAGGCAGTCCAGGCAAGAGCAGTTTCTTGACCAAATGGCTAGTCTTGCCACACTGAAGACAAACTCCATAATGAGTTTCTTCAATGCCCATCATCCTCTTTGAAGTAATAGGTACTGCCAGAATCATATGTGTCTTACTATTGAGAAAAGTCTAAGTTCTTAAAACATAGTAAATGTCATATTCTGTATGTTTTTGAAGTGTTTGAAGATTACCTATCCATCTGAAATACATATGTATATCTAGAAAATATAACATGTCTATAAGTTTGACTATTATAGATGACTATTAATTTGTATTTCTTAACTATGCACACATCTTTATATAATTAAATGAAACTAATCTTTGCATAGTTAAACAAATATTTCACAACTTAAATAAATACAACATATCTTTCCTCAGTTAAACAAATGCAAGACATCTTTACATAATTAAATAAGTGCAACAATCTTTACATAGTTAAATAAATATTCCTCAACACAGCTTCCTTGGAATGATCTATTACCTCTGGCTATTATGATCTTCTGACCTCTTCCCTTTCTTGAACGGAGGCATTCCATGAAGACATTCTGATTAGGACTGAGTGCTTCAAAGTATCTCACTCTCTGCACATTGTGCAGTTGTGGGTCTCTGTGTTATTTCACATCTACCACAAAAAGTTTCTCTGATGTCAGTTGAGCAAGGTACTGATCTAGGGGTACATAGATGGAGACTGCTTATTTGTTTCCCGGCTGTCCAGACTCAAATAATCACATAGAAACTATATTAATTAAACACTGTTTGGCCAATGACACAGGCATATTTCTAGATAGCCCTTATATCTTGAATTAACCCATTTCTATTAATCTTTGTATCACCACAAGGTTTTGGCCTACTGGTAAGGTAAGTTTCAGTGGGAGTCATTCTCCTTCAGCAGCTACATGGCATCTCTCTGACTCTGCCTACTTTCTTTCTGTTTCACTGTTCAGATTTCCTGCCTGGCTTTACTCTACTAAATCATTGTCCAAAACAGCTTTTTAAATAACCAATGGTAATAAAACATATTCATAGCACACAGAGGGGAATCCTACATCAAGGGTAAACAAATATTTTATTAGCAGTTATTCTATTGCTATGTTCTATTAGCAGAAAAAATAGTGTTAGGTTTTTCCCTAAGGCCATGACCTATCTAGTCACAGATTCTTGGCCACTTCAGTGCTGTCAGGTATAGGTTTCATCTCATTGAGTGGGACTTTACATCCAGTTTTCAAAAATGGTTTGTTAATCTCTTAATGTTTGTGCCACTATTGAACAATATCTTGTAAGCAAGTGGCTACTGTAGTTCTCAAGGTGTGAAGATGGTTTATATTGGTAATTTCCTTTGCCCTCTGATTGCGGAGTACCATTCAGTAACATGAACACTATCAGTATGGTAAAACTTCTAGTTAAGCATCAGCTCAATATCTCTGTGTTCAATGATATCAGCAAGTGTCTTCATCAATAGGGCCTTATTATCAACAGGCTTTAGAGCACAGCAAATAGCCTGTGGTGTTTGTGGAGTTCCATGTGACCCCCTTGGCCAGTGCCTCAACAAGGTATAACCCATTTCTGACTCAGGAAGTTTTATTTGGATGTTATTCTACTATTTGGTGACTCCATTTAAGTTCTTTTCATTTGTGTATATATTTAAGAAAGGTTTTACAATAGTAGGTTTCCACATGGTTTTTCAAATGGTTTTCAGTATTAGGTATCCTTTCCATATTCCCTTTTTTACCCTCCACTCTCATCCTTCCCCTTTTAATTCTCCTATTATACTTTTCCCTTGATCTATAGCACTGTGTTCTATTTTCTCTTTCTTGGGAGATCTTCTCCTCTCCCCATGCCATTTACTAGGTACCTAACATCTGTGGTTATTTGAATTGTAGTATACATATTAAAACCTTAAAAGCTAACATCTACATATAAAAGAAAACATACAGTATTTGTTTTGGGGCGTCTTGGTTGTCTTAAAATGATGATTTTTTTCTAACTCCATCCATTTACCTGATTTTTATTTTTCTTGAAAAGTGAATAATATTCCATTATGTAAATGTACCACATTTTCATTATCCATTCATCAGTTGATATCTAGTCTGTTTCCAACTTCTGGCTATTATGAGCAACATAATAGCTAGCAACAATGAATATGGGTGAGTAAATATCTCTGTTGTAAGATGTAGAGTCCTTTGGGTACATTCCCAGGAGTAGTATATCTAGATCTGTGGCAAATCAGTTCTCTGCTCTGAGGAACTGCTTGCTGATTTACATAAAGTTGTTATACAAATTTGCAGTCCCTCTAGCAATGGATGAGTGGTCCCCTTTCCCTACATCCTTTCTATCATTAGTTGTCATTTGTTTTATTGATTTTGATCATTCTGTCTCATATAAGATGAATTATCAAAGTAAGTTTAATTTATATTACCATGTTGGCTAAGGATGTTAAACATTTAAGTATTTCTCAACTCTCTCTCTCTCTCTCTCTCTCTCTCCTCTCTTTCTCTCTCTTTGAGAAATGTCTGCATAGTTCTGAACCCTGTTTCTTAAATTGAATTTCTTCTTTTCTTCGTGTTCATATATTCTAGATAGTAAGCCTCTGTCAGATGTATAATTGATAAAGATCTGATTCTATAGCCTGCTACTTTGCCTGAATGAAGCTATCCTTTGCTATACAGAAGTTTTTCAGTTTCATGAGATCCCATGTATTAATTGTTCATAGTGCTTCTGCTCTCTGTATTCTGTTTAGAAACTCCTTTACAGTGCATTGAATTAATTTCCTGTTTCCACTTCTATTTGATTCAGGTTATACACTCTTGTGTTGAGGTCTTTGATCCATTTAGAGTTGTGTTATTTTCCTGGGTGATAGATACAGATCTATTTTCATGCTCCTACCAATAGCCTTCCAGTTTATCATCATCTGTTGAAGATACTGTTATTTCTACATTATGCATTTTGGCTTCTTTGTGAAAAATCAGGTGTCCATAGGTATGAGGACTTATGTCTTGTTCTTCAATTTGATTTTATTGATTAGTGTGTTTGTTTGTATGACAATGCCATCCTGTTTTTATTACTATAGCTCTGTAATACAACTTGAAATCTTGGCTGGTGATACTTCTAGCACTTCTTTTATTATTAAGGATTGTTTTAACTATCTTGCTTTTTGTGTTTAGATGTCATAACAATGAGGCTGGAAAACTTGTTTCATAAAAATATATTGTTGGAAATGGAAGAAGGCAAAACACAATCTTAGACAGAATGGGATAAAATTCTTTTGTTGGCTCAATGTCATGTTCCTTAAAGAAAGCAAATAAAGTAGGCAAGTTGTAAATTTTATTTTCATCTTGTTTTGGGTCAAAGCTGAAGTTTTATTTGGAATGACCAGATCTTTTTAAACAAATCACAACATGCTGCATTTTGTCCATGCAGTGATCAATTTAACCCTTTCATAATGGCAAAGATTCACTTCTATCACTGGTAAGTGCTTTGAATTTCAGTCTTGCTTTCTAATTAAAAAAAATTAATTCATCATCCAACTGGTTGCACAGTTGCTCAAACAGTTGGCAGTTGAAAGTGCTCACCTTTGCAAAACTGACAGAACTTATGACACTTTTCATTACATGTTGTAACTGTTGTGGCAGCATCTTCCTGGCTAATATTTAGAGATGAATCATACAGTGAATTCTAATGACTTTTGGTTCATTCAGTACCAAATATTGAAATCAGATTGACATATCAGCATAGCTGGAGCACCATCCATGCAAACACCACAAACCTTCGGCTAAGAGCCGTATGGTCTTTCAGATATGATCCCACTGTGTCACATACAACATGTGTAGTAGTTGTCATTTCAAGATGTGTGTATAAAAGAAACTTACCTTTAAAGCCACCATCACTAATATGCCTCATGGAAACCAGAACTGCAAACAGCTGGCAATGTCTGTAGATTCATTGAGCTGGATGCTAATTACTGGAAGAGGAGCAGATTTAACTTCCTGGCTTACATGATCAAGAATGTCAGTAGACATATCATCTATTCTTCTGTAGACAGCATTGTTAGATAAGGAAACTATACTCAATTGTGTAACAAATTCGCCTCTGATCATAAACTTGAACACTGCCTTTGGTCATTGTTAACAGCAAATCTTCAGCAACAGTGGGAGGCTTCATAGCTCTGGATGTCCTGAGTGTCACCAAATTGGAAGCTTCAGCAACTGCTACGTTTAGTTTGTGATAATTATCCTAGTGTCAAGTCAGGTGTTCTTGAGTTATCAGTTTTGCTTCTAAAATAGTTGCTATCCTTGCTGTCAGAACGCGAATGCTTGTTACTAGAAGGGCGTTTTAGTTTGTTCAGCTTCATAGATTTGGTTGATAGAATTTCACAATAAATAACACATTTCAGTTTCTCAATCTGTGTTGTAATTATTGACGTAAAACATCCTCACCATGTTTTCTTTTTTTAACGTTCTTCTCAGCATGATCCATTGTCATGGGGTGGTTTTCTAATGAAAATAATATATGACAATAGCTTTAATAATGCAAAAGATTATACACGGCATAGTTCAATCAATACGGTTAAAGTTTTTTGTTATTTACCTTTCTCTGTGTTGTTTTTCTCATACCTGTTACTATCACAAGAGGGCAGTATTCACACCAACCACAGCTGAGTGAAAAAAGACCAATCATCCAGATTAAGATCCCATAGTAATATATATACATATTTATGCAAATAATCCAAATCTATTACAGACATACAAATATAAACATATATATACAGATACACACATATCGCAGTAGTTAATGTTACAGTATATGATTTTACATTTACCCAGCAATTATAACTCATGAAGCGTCCTTTTACGTCCAATACTCTGCTTTCAACACAATAGCTGCTCTATACACATGTGGGACTGGTATACATATGTCCATTATGTCACCAGCACTGTCATATATAGCCATGTTTGTCCAGGTGTATGTGTAACAGGGTTGGCCTGATGCAGTCCTCCTAGTGCTACTATGTGGGCCTATCTGTATGTGGGCAGACCCTCCTGGAGGCAGAGATGGATAGAGGAGCCTGTCTCACTTCCTAAAACCATCAGAAACATGTGTTTTCCCATGATCTTAGACAACCCCTGTGTAAGGGTCATTTGCCCTCCAAAGAGGTCATGACCCAAAGATAACTGTTGTGTTTTTTGAATGCAGTAGAATGGATCCTGTTTTTTAATCTATTCTGTTAGTCTGTGTCTTTTTAATGGGGAATTGAGACAATTAACCTTGAGAGTTACTTATGAAGAGTGTTTTTGGTTTGGTTTAGTTTGGTTTGGCTTGGTTTGGTATTTTGAGACAGGGTTTCTCTGTGTAGTCTTGACTGTCCTAGGAACTCACTCTGTAGACCAGCCTGGCCTGCAACTCAAAGAGATCCTCCTCCCCTGATTCTGAGTCCTGGTATTAAAGGCATGTACCACCCCCACCTGGGATGAACATATTTTATTGATACATTTATATATTATGATAGCATGGGTGTTTTCTATCCTCTTGATATATTGTTCTGGGCTTTTTTATTCTTGTGTCCTTTGGAGTGTGGTTAACCTCATTAGACTGAAAATTTTCCTTCTGTAGACCTGGATTGGTAGACAAAAATTGTTAAATTTTTATTTTATCATGATTTGATTTTTTTTCTTTTTCAGTCTTTCTACAGGTACAAGTGTGGTGACTGTAGGGATACTGGTATAGTCTCTCTAAAGGTAGTGAGTGTGGTAACTGTAGGGTTACTGGTACAGTTATTCTACAGGTAGGGAGTGTGGTGACTGTAGGGTCACTGGTATAGTCTCTCTACAGGTAGGGAATGTGGTGACTGTAGGGTCACTGGTACAGTCTCTCTGCAGGAAGGGAGTGTGGTGACTGTAGGGTCAATGGTACAGTTATTCTACAGGTAGTGAGTGTGGTGACTGTAGGGTCACTGGTACAGTCTCTCTACAGGAATGGAGTGTGGTGACTGTAGAGTCACTGGTACAGTTATTCTACAGGTAGTAAGTGTGGTGGCTGTAGGGTTACTCGTACAGTCTCTCTACAGGTAGTGAGTATGGTGACTGTAGGGTCACTGGTACAGCTATTCTACAGGTAGTGAGTGTGGTGACTGTAGTGATCCCATCCAGCGGGACCACAGTTATTTCATGGTTCTCGAGAGGGCATCACCTGAAAGGTAATGGGGGAGGAGAGAGAGAGAGAGCCAAGTACGCAATAAAGACCAGTCTGAG
>LOEQ01003640.1:116410-126747 GCA_001685075.1 Bramus lutescens | reverse complement strand
CAGCAGTGAGGGAGGTGCACAGCAGTGAGGGATGGTGCACAGCAGTGAGGGATGTGCACAGCAGTGAGGGATGTGCACAGCAGTGAGGGAGGTGCACAGCAGTGAGGGATGGTGCACAGCAGTGAGGGATGATGCACAGCAGTGAGGGATGACGCACAGCAGTGAGGGAGGTGCACAGCAGTGAGGGAGGTGCACAGCAGTGAGGGANNNNGCACAGCAGTGAGGGAGGTGCACAGCAGTGAGGGAGGTGCACAGCAGTGAGGGATGGTGCACAGCAGTGAGGGAGGTGCACAGCAATGATGTCTGTGGTGACGATGTCTTAGCATATCTTTGAGGGGAAAAGTGCTGTTCACTGTTCTTGTAAAACCCACGGCACTTAATGAAGACCAATAAGAAAATTGGATAAACACTTGGCAGCGATGGTGATGATGATGATGACGCTTGGTGACGGTGATGATGATGGTGATGGGGCGCTTATAGTAACAGTGATGGTGGTGATGATGATGACAATGAGTATTAGCAACTAAACAGACTTCACTTATTCATGCTCTGTCTCTGTACATTGAAGAAAAATGTATTGCCTGCTGTGCAAATAACTATGTGAAAATAAACTCATTTAGTATCCCCCTCCTCACCCTGCAGCCTAGTCATTATCTCCATTTCGTAAGGGGGGGGAACTGGAGCGTGCGCAGAGAGGTCAGGTCCCTTGTCAGAGGCCAGTCACGAGTGTGGCATCCATCTACTCCACATGGCTCCTGCACCTCCATGAACACGGCCAAGACAAACCAGCTCCATTCCTGAGAGTTGCTCAAGGGACATGGTCCTCAGAATCTGAAAAATTGTTCCAAATAACAGAAGACTGATGAATCCAGGCCCTGCTCAAAAGCTTGCCTTCCATGTAGCCTCGGGCCAAGAGTAATCACCTCCCATTTTTGGCTTCGTTCATCTCTAAGCACAAATTTACACTTACCTCCACACAAGGGTGCTGGGAAGATTAATCGGATGCGGCAGAAGTGCTTTTAAGATGAAAAATGTGGATTATTTGCATCATTATTTTAATAGCCTTGGACTTTGTTATCCCCAGTCTACACGGATGTGGGGAGCAGGGAAGATGGAGATTGGTGAGCTTCATTTTCTCCAGCCTGGTCCTCTGAGCAGAGCAAGGGAAACACAGGCCCCAAAGGCCTGAGGGTTAGGTGGGTCTTCTCTAGCCCAACCCAAGTGTGCATGCTGCCCCAGGGCTAACAGCTACTGCAGCTGTTTAAGAGGCTAGAACCTCAGAACAGCCATTTTACCAAATGATTCTACAGCTGTAAAATGAGCAGCCAAGGCCTGAAAGCTTTGCTGTCTCTATGGATCTAGCCCAGCAAAAGGTCTCATGTGTAGTGGGGCTCAATAAAGGTGTGTTGAAAGAGGGAGTGAGCCAGCGAGTGAGTGAGCGAGCAAGCGAGTGAGCTAGTGCATGGATGAGTAAACAAGCAACAACAGGAAGTGTCAGAAAACACCCAGGAATCTTTCCTGGTAAAAAGCAGGCATCATCCTGCTAGGATAGACCCTGAATTCCACAATCCCATCCGGAAGGCAGTCAGAGCCTAGGAGAAGCTTCCAGTTCGCCCTTAGTCACAGTCCCAGGATGCTGGGCTCTGATAGATGACTAGAGTTTGCTGTGAGCAATTGGGTTCACTGAGAGGCAGGCAGGCAGGCAGGGAAGGAAGCATGTAGCTAGACCCTAATGAGGAACATCTCCAAGGGATACCTGAGGAAGTCTCTCTTGCTATGGAGAGGAAAGTGCATTGAGGGGGGTTGAGGAGGCTGCTTACTGCTGTGTCAGCAATCCGACCTTGCTCCTGTTAGTACCCTGATTACAGGAAGATGAGTCAGTATGCCGGTGCGCATGACGAGTCTGTAGGACAGGGCATTGCTGGCAGGGTGGCCAGCAGAAGCCAACTAAACCTCCAAAGATGACGGGGGTGTTGCTTTGCTCCACAGTGAGACAGAGGCGTGTTCTATGCCCAGCAGGGGCAGCAGACAACCTGGAATGAATTCCAAAGGGCCTTGAATACCATGCTCACACTCAGGAATTTGGAATGCTTCCCAAACTCTGTCCTTGCACGGTTCAATTTACTGTTTCAAGCAAAGTCTTTCTCCTCCTAAGGCTCTCTTTCCTCTGCCAGACCTGAGGGCATGCTCATAAAATGTAAAATCTGTTTAAATAATTAAACCTGTGGGCAAGAGCCGTGGTCAGGGTGGAGGACACCAGCCCGTGACACTGTAAATCACTGCCAGGGTCGGGACTTGGCATAGCCCAGCTGAGTCTAGGAAGGCGGACGCACAAACAGCCTATGGCCTGTGGCAGAAGGGCAGAGTCAGCATCTCACACTTGGTTTGGAATGAATTTGGCACTTAGTGGGGGACACTGTGCAGCCCTCCTTCTGACAGATGATACAAGGCTATGCCACACTTCTGCACCTCTTCAGCACCAGATTGGCTTCTTCTCAGACAAGCAGTAAGGGGTAAGGACAGAAATCTCTATAGGACAGCTTCCTGTTAGAAATGGCCCTCGGGTTCCAGTCAGGCCTAGGCCCTCCCACCCTGGAGGAGCACAGAATCCACAGGGTCTGTGGAGATCAGAGTATACAAAAGAGAGACAAGGCCACCAGGGGCAGGCCCAGTGCTCCCTGCCTTCCCCCAGAGATTCCCAACTACTCCCTGCATCCAGATTGAGCTCCGACTATGTGCTGGGTTCTTCATATACATCATTGAAATCTATTCTTTTTATCTAAGTTGTTCTGTTTACCAATAAAGACTCAAGAGACAGATGTGGGGGTGAAAACCTGTTAGTTCAGAGAAGCCAAAACACAACCAACTGATCTTCATTTTTGGATGAAAATCTAGCAAGAGAGCATCTATCTTTCCACCTGCCCCAAACCAAAAAGGATTGAAAATCTCCAAGTCCTTCCCTATTCTTTCTTATGTGTCTCTTTTTCCACCTTCCTCGATCCTCCATACTCTGTGGCTAATTCCTGTCAGCTAGTCACTGGCTCCACCCCCTGATTCAAGAGGCCCAGAATTTCACAGTATGACCCCATATCCCAAAACAGCAATCAGTAGACTTGCATACCAAATAGACAATTCAACCACTTGATGAATCTGAGAGAGTTATTTAGCCTCTCTGTGCCTCAGTCTCCTCATCTTTAAAATGAGGTCATTAGGTAGAGATGTAGCTGGGTCGGTAGATGGCTTGTCTAGCATGCATAAAAGCCTGGGTTCAAGCCCAGAACCAAAATGCTGTGAGCCAATCAAATATCTGTAATCCCAGCACAAGAAATAGAGACAGAGGATTAAAATTTCTAGGTCATCTTTAGAGGCCATCCTAGGATATATAAGACTGTCGAACAACCAAGCAGAAAAGAAAGAAGTGCAAAATGTGATCACTTACACTGAAAAGGTGGTTGTAAGGATTTCATACACGTCAATCACTGTATGTCAATCATTTAGTGTCCTTCCTGGTTCCATGGGGAGAAACTACATAAATGCAAAGGCTGATGACCACACAATTATCAAATACTTATTGACTATCTGTATGCCAAGTTCTAGGATGCATACCTTTTTCAGAACCTCATTCATTCATCCACTTATTAAGCCTTAAGAGCACCTACTAGGTCTGGAGAAAAATCTCAGTGGTTAAGGGAAATTCCTGCTCTTCCAGAGACCTGGGGTTCAATTCCCAGTACCCACATAGCAGCTCACGACTATCTATAACTCCAGCCCTGGGGCATACAATATCCTCTTCTGGTGTCTGTGGGAATCAAGACCACAAGTGGTGCACAGAAATACCACGGGAAGGATTTCTTCTGCATCATCCCTTGACTTGTTCTAGAGACGTTTCTGACGCTGGACCTTGAATTCTATGTCAGGTGACGGTCTCGGATCTATGCTGCCTCCCGTTTTATTAATGCTCCCTGTATGTGATGTCAGGGCTGCCGTCACAATGCGTCACCAACTAGATGGCTTAAACAAAGAAGTGAATTTTTTCTTGTCTCTGAAGATTGCACAAAAATCAAGGTGTCCTCAGGTTTGGTTTCCTCCAAGTGTTGTAGTGGGAGTCTGTTCAGGTTGCTTCCCTAGCATCTAGAGATTTGGCATCCATCTTTGACATCACGGAGGTCATCATCCATGCTCCACCCTGATCTCAGTCTCCATTTCTACGCAGGGTTCTCTATGTGTCTCCATAACCAAATTTGTCCTATTTATTAAAAAAAATCACATCAATTAAGTTAGGACCTGCCCCAATACCCCAACTTTAATGCAAATATCTCTAGAAGACTGTATGGCCAAATAAAGCCATTCTCCAAGGTACTTGAATTCAAATTCCATTGCAAGCCCATCATAGGGAGTAATGCCACCCATGGGGTGGGCATTCTTGTGTGCATCTTACAGCCATGAGTTGTGTCTCCAGAAGTCGTGTCTACATCAAAGTCCGCATTGCCACTGAGAGAGACAGCTACCACCTCTGGAACTCAGCAGTCTTTGTTCCTTCCTGGGTTCAAATTCACGGGAACCCTGTTTTCCTAGCACTGGGCGTCTAGCAGAGTTAATAAGCTGGTAAGCTCCAGAGCAGCTCACCGCAGGGAAACGAACAATAAATGCCGTTAGTTCTTCGGAGGAGCTAAAAATAGCCTGACACGGCCTAGCTGAGGGGGCCGCTGGGTGACACAGCCTGTCCCCAGCACACAGAGCAAGGAGTGCGTATTGCAGGCTCTGGCAGAGGATTCGTAGGATAAAGTCAGAGGCAAAAATCACAGAAAAGTTTGCCCTTAATGAGAGATGACCTTCATAACTCCATGTCTCCCCAGAGTTTCCTTCACAGATATTACATTTTTTCATATCTAATTCCATTCCATCTATCTTATCACTATTGTGGAAATGTTAATAAAGATGGTTTTGTTTAGGGCCTTTAATACAGTGTGTATATATACATATATTGGTACTAAAACCTATAAGATGAATTTTCTGCCCCTGCTCTCATTTCATATTCCCTTTGTTATGGTGTGTGGGGGGTCCATATTGGTCATCATAACATTTTTTTAATATCCTGCAGGTTAAGCTGATACCCTGTCCTTTGAAAAACTCGGGGGCCCCACTGGGGTGCTGGACACAAGCCTTTCACCCCACCCAGGCTCAGGCCTGCAGCCAGGACTTGCCTGCAGCCTTTCTGCCTCATTGTCTTGAGAAGGCATGAGGCATTTGTCCACGGCTCTGAGTCCAGGGCGGTCATGCCATGCACTCTCTGGCTGTTCCCTCTCAGGTTTGAAACAACCCTTATGCAAAAGTTGGCATACCTAGCCACTGAGAGCATTTGGTTGAGTTGTGTCCTATGAGCTTAGCTTTGGCCTCAGCCTTCCTGGTGTGTGGTGCCTGGATAGCGTCAGCTCAGGCAGCTCTCACGGTCTTCTTCTCTTTTATTCTCTGTCCTCCAGAAGATGGCAACATCCATGGTGTAATGTTGCCGTTACAGTGAGAAGGAACAAAATGCCCTTAGCACAAAGAAATGGTAGATTTGGTCCCCATTGTGGGGGTAACCTCAGGGAAAACTAGTCTTCATCAAGTATAAGCCCCTCCTTGTTTTTCATTTTAAAAACACAGCCCAGGTACTAGGGAGATGACCCATCTGGTAAAGAGCTTACTCTACAAGTATAGGGACTTGAGTTCAAAACTTCAGCAGCCACGTGAAAGCCAGGCATGGAGCCATGCACAGATAATCCCAAAACTGAAGAGGTAGAGACAGTGAGAGACCCAGGGCTTGCTAACCACCTGTCTAGGCAAATCGGTGAGCACCACATTCTGTGAGAAACCGTCACTCAGAGGTAAAGGTGGGAAGCAATCAAAGACACCCAGCCTTGACCTCTGGCCTCCACACGAGGCCACCTGCAAGCTTGTGCACAAGGTAGAGACCAGGAAGTCCCTTAACTCCTAGAAAAGGAGGCTGAGCCTCCTGGAATGGCAGGAAGCCAGACCTGGAGAAGATCTGAGATGCTTGTGTGACCAAACATTGACCTAGAAGGTAGGGGATTACCCAAAGTCAACACTAAAACAACTTCCTCAGCGTCTGCCCAGGGCCTACGTGGCCCCCAGGATTTTCAGATGCCGGCTATATCTCAGCATCACACGTATTTTAGTTTGTAATTAAGCTCCTCTTTTTAGAGAATGATACTGAAAAGTTTGCCATTAACACATTGGCAAAGTGTGAACTTTCCTCAAACAAATGAATAAACATCCCTCTAGCATCTCCTGAGGCCCTTGACCACTGCCCCAAGCAGGACTATGAGAAGACAGACAGCCAAGTCTCCTGCTGGAGGCTTAGTGTCTCTGTGTGCCACTTGCCTGGAACTTTGAGCTCGCAGGCTGCCTCTCTTGCCTCCTGGCAGCCTCCCTCAAAGCTCAGACTCAGTCAGGCTGGCCTTCTGCAGCACCTTATGTAAAAATAGCTTCCATTCCCCCTCCTTCCCTCGCCATCTCTCTTCACCTTCAAAACAACTATAGGAGGATCCCTTTCTGCATGGTGTCTTTTCTCCACTGTAATATAAATTCTAGGAGGACCTAACTTGGGGCCTGGTTTGCTTACTTCCTTATCACCTGACTCAATAATATCTGCTCAATAAGCATTTGTTGAGTGAATGAATGAATGAATGAATGAATGAATGAATGAATGAATGAGCCTGTAATGTAGCCAGTTATATTTTTATAAAACTTTCTTTCCATGGAAGTGCAGACAGGGGAAAGGCCCCTGGGAGGGCCTACATCTTGGATGCTTGAAGAAATAGGATCTTATTTTAGTCCTTCCTGGTGCAGAGCAGGGGAGAGAGATGGTGCTTCAGGACCTGGGACTAATCTAGGCAGTTTCCCAGTTGAGGGAAGTAGATGATATAAGTTGGCTGCCATGAATGCTTCCAGCAAGCCAAAGAAGCATTCCTAGTGTATATTTTACCCAGTGTGAGATGCTCCTTGACCTAAGGATTCTTTGTTCTGTCTGCAACGGCCAGTCTAGAGATTTACAAGTCCCACAAAGCCCCGAGTTCAAAGCTCATCTCAGCCACCTCTTGGCCAGAATGGTTCTCTTTGTTGTCGCTGTAGTGAAGGTTTGGTCAAATGAAACAATGTTTATAGGGTGCTGATCACAAGACCAGGGACAGAGGAAGTTCTCAAAGTGTGGCTCTGGGCTGGATCTGCATGGGAACCCCAGCTCCTCTCCAGCCTGGCCGGGTGACCCTAGAAAGCTGCTCAGCTTCCTCCCACAGTTTCCTTCATCTGCAAAATCGATGGGCACTGTTCCTGCTTGCTAGGGTCATGGCACCTGCATGAGTTAAAATAGCTTCAGCATGCAGAATGGCAACCTGACATGCAGGCTGGTTATGCCACAATCACATCGCCTATGCTCAAAGTGGCCTTGCCAGGGATTAGCTAGGAAGCTTCCAAGTCAGAAATTAGAATCAGAGGCTCTGGCAAGCCTCATGCCAAGTACTTGCTGAATCTCTTTCTGTTTTCCTCATGCTAATAATCTCCATGGTGGATGTTTGTTCCCCAGAAATTAAGAACCTAAAGACCACTTTTCTGGCATCTCTTTTGGGAACTATCAGATTCCCTATTGCGATTTATTAGGATTCAGGAGGAGACTTTGGATGGGGTCGAGTGATGGCTAAATGTTCGAGCTGTCACTCGTGAATAAGTGTCAGGGGGAGGTCCCTATGAATTTCCCATGAGAGAAGGCCACTCTTGGGGACACACAGCGAGAGCAGCAAGCACACAGCAGCAGTACTGCCCTGAGATGCAGGTGTGGCTCACACTTGAGAGGACAAGGTGTGCCTGAGCATGATCCAGAAGACAGAGACCACTCAGGAGAGAGGCAAAACAGGAGTCCTGATACAGAACTCCAGGTCTACACCAAAAAGGCCGCCTTAAGGTATGGGGTGGGTAGCTGAGCTACCCATAAAGGGACAACCCCTGGGCACCACAGAGTCATGGCAGGGTGGTCCATGTACAGGGTTATCCAATGTACCAGAGTGACTTTGTCTCGGGACACTGGAGAGGCCGGGAAGAGGGTGGGAGAGCCGCAGTCTGTGAAGTCTGGTAGTGGCTGTCAGTTCTTCCTCTCGTCTTCCTTGCCAACGTGTCTGCCTTTCGTGTGTGCACATAAACACGCTATCATTCTGACATCCCTGTCCTCTCTGCTGAACCTCTTGGGGACAGAGCATGTAGGGAACCCCTGCGCATCTGAGCTGCAGACCTTGAACCAAGAAGAGTAGAGACCCAAGTTCAAGGCTCATCACAGCCTTGAACTAGCTATGTCCTCCTAGTAAGCCTTCCCTAGCTATGTGGCCTTGGGAATCCCAGCTGTCTCTCTGAGACTGGGTTTCTTCATCTGAAAATGAGCTCGTCTGCTTCTCTGAGTGGTTGTGAGGGATAGGGGAGGCACAGAGCAAGTGATGGCAGATGGCCCGGCAATGGGAATGATACCGCCAACTTCTAACAAATGCCCAGTTCTCTCTGCAAACCGCCTCGGTTCCTCACGCCTTCTCTACTTCCTCACCTTTAGTTTCCAGCCATCCTGGGGTGACAGCCCCTCATTTCCACTTCACAGAAAGGGAAATAGGACTCAGAGAAGGTGATTCGCTCTTCTAAGTTTGAATAACTAGGGCGAAACAGGAGGCAGGGACCCTGACCCACATTCTCAAGAAAGTGGCAGCAAACACTAAAAGGGGAGAATTCTCCTCAAGAAAACAACTTTATGGGAATCCCTCCCACTTCCAAGGTCCAGATTCTTCACCCATTAAGTAGAAGTCACATTGGAGCTGAGGAACCCCAACATAAGGCGTTGACTTTGAGTAGAGGACTTCCTGCAGCCCAGTGATTGGCACCCTCTCAGGTGACTGCTCCCTGGAGGGAGAGCTGTACCCATCAGCCAGGCCTAGAAGCCTTGTCCTAGAGAGAGAGAGAGAGAGAGAGAGAGAGAGAGAGAGAGAGAACGGGAGTTGAAAGTCACAGGCAGGGCCCTTGGAGCCCAGCCCTCAGTGGGCAGGCAGCCTTCCAGCTTGGCATTTTCTTCTGGTACCTCTGTGTCCAGGCACTAAAAATAGCACACAAGGTCTCTGTATCCAAGCCAGCTCCCCCAGCAAGGACTTGCGCCCTTTATGGCCAGTGAGCATCTGCTGCCTTCTGACGGCTGTTGACAATTACGGCAGTGGCTTATCTCAGTGGAGCCTGTTTCTGAGCCCGAAAGGAGGTCCCCAGTCCAGCTTAGTGGTCTCTTGGCCAGCATGGAATGGCCAGGACCCTGCCTGCAGGAGGTGGTCCATGAATGAGTGAGGTAGAGGGAGCAGGTCACCAAAGGGATGCAGCTGGAGCCAAGAGGGAGAGAATGAAAGAAGGGATGGAGGACTTCCTTTCTTTCAAACCAAGAGCCAGAACAACAGGGGCATGGCAGAGGTGGTGGAATACTAACGAACACAGATGGAACAGCTTCCTGCGTCTGCATCTTCTGGATGCACAATTGAACAGTGGACGATGGTACTCTGGCCAGGGTAGCAAGTGGAACCGGAACCTATAGCCTTCAAGGAAGGAGTGTATGCAGTTAACTTCCCATCGCTGTGAGAAAACACTAAGATGATCAGCTTGAGGGGAAGAAAGGTTTATATTTTTCCTCAAGGATTCAGAAGTTTTAGTCCATGGTCACCTCAACGAATTGACTTTGGGACTGAGGACAACATGCACATCATGGCAGGGAGCAAGAAAATACTCATCTCATGTAACCGGGGAGAAAAGAGAAACAGGAGGGCTGGGCTCCCAAAATATACCCCAAGTGACCTCCCTTTTCCCTTTGGTCCTTTTGCCACCTCAAGTTTTCATCACCTCCACAACTTCCCAGTAGCATCAACAGTCGGGAACCAAGTCTTTGACACAAAAAACTTCGGAACATTCTGGATCCAAACCCTAGCAGAGTAGCCCTTCCTAACCCATGCCTGGCCTTGGTCTTGATCACTGGACACCTCATGAGCAGTCACCTTAGTTCCTGAGGTGGCCTTTTAGCTCCTTTATCTCTAGGCTCAGGCTTCCCAGCAGATCTCCTTTCCTCACTGCACTCAGGCTGGAGCAGTAATGTCACACTCTGGTACTAGAGGCAGAGCAAGCACTGCTGATGGCCGGAAGACCATGCCAGGCACTGCGCTGGGTCTTCTCTATGGAGACCACACCAGGCACTGCGCTGGGTCTTCTCTATGGAGACCACGCCAGGCACTGCGCTGGGTCTTCTCTATGGAGACCACGCCAGGCACTGCGCTGGG
>LOEQ01003640.1:95101-105357 GCA_001685075.1 Bramus lutescens | reverse complement strand
ACCTTCACCATCACACTGAGTTAGAGGTGGAGGCAGGAGGACCTCAGTGTTTAACGACACCTTCACCATCACACTGAGTTAGAGGCTAGCCTGGGTCACAAGAGACCCGGTATGGAAGAAAATGATCAAACAAAGAAAGCGAAAGAGAGAACGGGGAGGAAAAGGAGAGAAAGAGGGAGGAGCACAAAGGAAATGGGGAGGAGGGGAAGGAAAAGCGATAAAATCAGCTGATGCAAAAATTGAACTGTGTAACCTAGGAATGTAACCGCAAAATGGCTCCAAGACTTGTGGGNGGGGGGGGCGGTTGTGAGCTCGTGTGAGGTGTGGCTCTATACTTAGTTGATGATAACCCTCTGGCTTCTCCAAGCTTCCCGGGAAGCTCATGGACTGTGGCCGATGTGGGCTATGGAAGATGTGGGCTATGGGCTTCTGGTTTAGTGCTGATCCTGCTCCCTATTCTGGCAGGGTGGTCGGGACATGGCTACTGTATCAATGGTCTCCGTTTGATGGGTGAAGGCTTGCTGTTCCTGTCAAGGCAACATTGTGTCCATACCTACCTCAGAAGACCAGCTGAGAAATGCAGACGGTGTGTGTGTTTGTGTGTGCTTGTGTGTGTGTAGTGTGTGTGAGTGGTATGGGCAGGCTTCACAATCTCTCTAAGACTCCGCCCCCACTGAGGAAAAATGAAGATCCTGGGAGAGCCACAGATGTCGCTGTGTGTGAGCTCTCCCATGTAGGGCCCTCACTGTGCACAGACAGAGACCTCAGTTCCTTTTGTGGCACAGGGATGATTTTCATAAAGAACATGGTCAACAGTCTGCTTTCTTCTGCCAGGGCACATAAGGTTAAATGGCTCAGCAGGCAGGATCGGGAAAGTACTGAAAATGAGACCTTTGCCTGTGACTGATCCTCTGCTGGGAAGTTGTGAAAGGCAGTTGGCTTGGGGGTCTCAGAGCAAGGGCAGCTCTCCAGGTGCGCTTGGGGAAAGGCTCCATGGGAAGAGAGCGGATGTCAGTGGCTGCACTGGGCTCCCACTGCCCAGGGCTCCGTGGCTCCTCCTCTGTACATTTCTAAAGAAGCCTTCCTCCTCCTCACTCACAGATACCCTTGGCCTCTAGCATGAGGCTTTCCACCAGTTCCGCTGATGATGACCATCCACATACTTAGCATCACTATCAGCACAGACTGTGAGAATGGAAGCAAAGCTTTCTGGGTAATGAACAGCAGTACTGACAATCTGAGTGGGAGAGGCGCGACATACTATCATCCTCCAGAACCATAACTCAAATGTGCCCTGAAGGAGCAGACGTTTCTCTTAGGAGTTAAACCATGGATCATTTTTTCAATGTTGGGATATATTTTATTATATTAAGCCAAGGTCAAGGTGATGATCTAGTCAGTTTCTGGTGAGGGCTCTCTTCCTGACCTGAGCACAGCCTTCTTCTCTTTCAGGCGGCAGGGATAGGGGGCTATATCTCTTCTTCTCTACCACTTACAAAGCCACTGATCTCATCTTATGGGTCCCAGCCTCATGGTCTGATCGAGTAATTACTTTCCAAAGTCCCTATTTCCAAATAACATCACCCTTCAGAGTAGGCGATGAGTTTGAGTTTGGAGGAGGCACAGTCCGGCCCATGGGCGTGTGTGCCTCCCCGGTGATAAATGTCACCATGTGTGCTGACTGATACCCTGGGTAGTGCATTGTCATCACATGGGAAGTCCCCGCTCTTTCCACTGTCCAATCCTGCACTGCACTGCTGATGGTTTCCAATGAAATCCCAGGCAAATGGATGGATAGAGGAGAAAGAAAGGGGTGAGGGACAGCTGTGTGACTGTGGGGTGGCGCACAAGATTTGCCCAGTCAGGTGTCTGCTGCCCTCAGATAACCCACACTGGCATTAACACCTGCTATTCCCTGGAAACAGAGAGCCTCCCGCTTCCTGAGGGGAGCCACCAAGCTCTACCTGGGCGGCAGAATGAAGAGAGCACAGGCCTGGCAGCCTTGCCCGTTCCTCGACAGTCTTGGGGAAAGTGCTGGCCCCGCTGACCTGTGCTCTCAATGGCTCACTTGCTCACTGGCTCACCCAGTCACTCGCTCGCTCATGGAAGGATCTTCCAGTCCTGTCATAGCATAGCACAGGGTATGAGGGAAAGGCAGACCTGGATTTTTACCTCTGTCCCTTCCTCTCCCTAGTCCTGTGATCTTGTCCTAATCACAGACCGACTGAGCCTTGTTCCTGCAAAGGACCAGACTGAATAACTTATGACTAAACTCATCTCTCATCCCACGTGATTTTCTCAACCAGAGACACAGCATCCCCCATGGACCCCCTGAACTTCAGAGAGAGACTTTGTCCCCAGAAGGGGTAGGGCACTTACTTTTGTTTGCCTTCAGATATTAGGGCACTTTCATCTTCTGTGTGTTTGAAAGGATAGAGTTTGTCTGGTGCTCAGACAATGGTGTTTTGAAAGGTTCTGATACCCATGGGCTGCCGGGCATTCTCAAAGCCACCAGGATCCAGCCAGGAAAGCCAACATCTTGGCCTGTAGGACTGTGTCCTTCCCACTTAGCTGTGTTGATGCTCACATATAACACACCTCTTTAGACAGTGAAAGCAAAAGCACACGATCGAAGACCAGTCATGGGAGAAGATGAGCACCTAAGCTACGGATGCAGAGGGAGAGAATTAGAAAAAAGAAAAAAAAACTCTCATTTTCAGAGGTCTTGCAGCAAAGTACAGGGGACCCCCGGGACCTTGAAGGTAAATGAGGCTCCACTCTGGACTCCTGATGCATCAGGAAAAGGGTTACCATGTCTGAGCAGGAGGCCTGGAAAGATTCCATAACCTTTATTCAACCTACTCTATGTGGCTCTATCTACCCTGTCCCATTACCCAAAACTCAAAAGTCGGTTCCACGAGGGAACTTAGAGTCTATGTAAAGAAGTTCATTGTTACAGCACCTCCTGTTCATTTAAAAGGATGGCTTCACTCAAACCAGAATGGCCTTCAGCAGGAGGCAGATATCAAGATTAGACTGTGGGGAGGCCAGGGAGAAAGTGGGTGTGAGCCTATCCTGCTTGATTCATTCCCCTGAGGCCCTGCAGGTGCATCAGGCCTGAGCAAACTGCTGCCTGTTGCAAGGCACATGCTTGGAAGCTTCTGAGACCCCTGGGTGCTGGGAGCAGGGGGTACTGCCTCTGGTTGGACATTTATGACTCCTTTTTTTTGGTTCCTGGAAGTGTTCTCCTTCTTTCTGAGCCTGCTTTTCCATTCCTTGTGATATCTCTGATGACCAGCATCTAGAGCTACTCTGTCCTTTCCTTCTTTGTCAGGGAGCCCAGTCTGGTGGTATAGAATTCTGAGAAGACATGCCATCTGTGCTGGCTAGTTTTATGTCAACTTGACACAAGCTAAAGTCATCTGGGAGGAGGGATCCTCAATTAAGAAAATGCCTCTGTAAGATCAGGCTGTAGGCAAGCCTGTAGGGCATTTTCGTAATTAATGATTGATGGGGATGGCCCAGCCCATTGTGGGGGGTACCATCCTTTGGTTAGGGGTCTTGGCTTCTGTAGGAAAGCAGATGAGCAAGCCATGAGGAGCAAGCCCTAAGCAGCACCCCTCCATGGCCTCTGCATCAGCTCCTGCCTTGAGGTTCCTGCCCTGCTTGCGTTCCTATCTTGACAGTCTTGAACTGTGATGAGGAAGTATGAGCCAAATAAACTCTTTCCTCCACAATTTGCTTTGCTCATGATGCTTAATCACAGCAATGGCAACCCTAAGAAACCACCCATAGGCTATTGCTTCTCTTTGCTCCTCTGCTCAAGAATCAGCCATGGCAACCTCTTCCCTTAAGAATTCTTAGACATCATTTGGATACCTGGACTTCGCAATCTATGGTGATCTATAGAGTTCTGTGTTCTTAGGAAAGCCCAGTGAAAGAAGTTAGGGTAGCACCTGCCCCTTTGCAGCAAGGCTGAAGGTCAAAGATCACTGGTGGTCCTCTCCAAACTCCCTCATCCATCTCAATTCAAAGGCTGGGATCTGTGAACACATCTCAGCAATCCCAGTTCTATTGATCCGCAGCCTGACTTTTGAACTGGGAGCATTGGGCACCCATTCCAGAAACATTCTAGTAGAAACACAGACTGGAGGAGTTCTTGATGGACGTCCACCATAGCTAGCTTCCCAGCCACAGAGTCACCCAGGAAGGAGGAAACCTCAACTGAAGGATTGTTCAGGTCACATAGGCTTATGCCCAGGCCTGTGGGGCTTTTTCTTATTTGCTAATTTGATGGGGGAGCGCTTAGCCTCTTGTGAGCTATGCCATCCCCCGGGAGACAGGGCTGGGCTGTGTGCAAAGCCATGGGAGCAAACCAGCCAACAGCAACCCTTCGTGGTCTCCAGTCACAGCCTTCACGCTCCTGCTTACGTTCCTGCACTGACCCCTCCCCACAAGACGGACTATGACTTGGAAATAAACCTTTGCCTCTTCCATGTTGGCTTTTGTCAGTGTGTTGGCGTAACAGCAAGCAACTCACATCACATCACACACTGAAGGAATTGAGCAGAGTCGAAGTGGCCTAAAGAAAGGATGTTTATTATAAAGTCTAATGTTAGCCATGGTGAAAGCTGAATGGCATATAAGAGACTCTCTGTGGTTTTGAAATTCACTGAAACATGGAAATCCAGACAAATCAAATGAGAGAAATGATTTTTGTTCATTAGGTCAGCATTTATCGGGCACAGACAGTAAACACTGGCTGGGTCTTGGGACTCAGACAGAGCATTCTAACGCTGCAACCCAAGGAAGCATATGTGTGCCTAAGAGCTTGGATATTGCACATAGCTTTAATATCACGGTACTTCATATTAATTTAATTATCTAATTATTAAATTAATTAAATATTAATTTAATTTAACTTAAGCCGTATGCTAAGCAGGAAAGGGAACCCAAAGACATGCAGATCCTAACACCAAGATCTTGAGGGCCGAGGCAGCCATAGCTAAGAACTCTATGACGCCTCTGCCATCTGGGAAAGCACTAGGAAACGGATTCACCTGAGCATCTCCTAAGCCATGCAGTCCTTGCCAAAAACTAGATGTTAGCCAAGAGAGGTCTATTTTGGACGTAGACACCCTGAAACTATAAGATGATAAATGTCTGTTCCATGGCATCTTTACATGGGGGCTAATTTGTTACAGCAGAAAGAGGAAACTAATTTAAGTAATTGCAGCTAAAATCATCATCCAGTAGAGAAAAGGAAGTAGGGGAGGACAGTAGAGAACATAGAAAAGAAAAAAATGTGGAATCGAAGTATTTTAAGTGGGCTGGTCCTTCGGTCCACCTTGTTGGCAAGGTGTGTTCCAGATGCTTTTTCTATTTTGAGTTTGAGCCACAGCTTTAGTGGAATTTTGGAGATGATTCAACGCTCCGTGCCTTCCCTAACTTCACAATTTGAGCTCTAGACAGGGAACATTCCTCAGCTTCTCCTCTCTTGGCACTGAACCCGTGCACTTTTACGCCAGGCAAGCACTTTACCACTCAGTTACACCCTCAGCCACAATGGCATCATTTCGTCAGAAATGAGAGCCCGTTGAGTTTACCAGGAATGAGCTTGAGCTATGAAGTCGTACCAGTCTGAGTTGTACAAACTCTGGCATGAACCTTACCAACTGTGTAGCTTTAGACAAACTTAGCCTCAGTCTCCCCATCTGTGAAATGAAAAAAAAAAACATAGTGATCCCCTACTACTCGGTAAGAAGGTTGCTAGGCAGTGCATGCAGAGAGTGCCTGGTGCACAGTAAACTCCTAATAAATGATTGTAGTTAGCATAGTCTGAAATACTATTGGGATAGTCTCTGCTGCTGGCATAGAATTGCCCTCCTAAGAGCAAATTGCTAATTTGCCTCCCAGATAATGTGTCTGCTTCCCGTACCCATTTCATAGGCTTATTAATAAGTTTCCCAATCTGGGTTGTGAAGTAGGCAAAGTCTTGCAGGGAATAAAGGGGGGCAAACTGTGGAAAACGTGGTCCTTGCAGTGAAAAAGGGAGGCATCAGGGATCTCATTATTTTAGAGATGGGACACACCTGACATACGGAAGGGACATACACGTGACAGGAGACCTCTGGGAAGGTAGACAAAGGACTTGAACTTGGGCCTCTCAAACCCCTTCGGGTTTCCTCTCCAGCATGCCACAGACTGTCTCTACTAGAGCAATGCCTCCAAATCACCAGGTTAGACCGCATTCATTGATGATCCTGTCTCAAACGAGAGTAAATACATCCTTGCCCTCTCTTCAGCAGTGTGTAGACCGTCATTCTCCCAAACCTGCTTTCTGAAATACAAACGGCAAGTATTTAAGTACATGCTTATCAAACGTGGCGTGGAAGTTTGTTTGATTCACACAGCCAACCTTTGAACACCCGTCAGTCGTTTCTCTTCCCCTGCGAAAAGACATTGTAGTCTTCTAAGGCATTGTAGTTAAGGCACACCCCCCCACAAAATTAAAGAATTATCTTTTATTAGACAGGCTAGGGTTAAATTAAAGGGGCAGCCTTTCTTTTAGTCAGGCCTAGAGCGGGCTTCCTTCTGGAATGTCCTCTATTTTACTTTATCCCCTCAGCTGTCCATAGTTGAGACGTTGGTTCTGGGTTCCTCGGTGAATCCCATCTCCAATCTTTCCCGCTGAAAAAGTGGGGATAATCCTGACTCACTCCTTCGTGGGCCAATTGAGCGAATGACAGGCTGTGATCCTGCTCCCAATGCCTTGAGCAACGGGAAAAGTCTGAGAATTTTAGTTGGTTTTTGTAAGAATTATAAACATGATATCCGTATTTGCTGAATATTTAATAATAAGGAAGAGTCTGCTGATCATTTCTGATGAATTTGAAATCCTCACCTCAATCCTTTCTAGTGGATATTATTGTTGGTGGTATGATTATCTTTATCACTCTCAGTTTGTAGATTAGCAAACTGCAATTGGGGGGAGTTCAATAGCTTGTTCAAGGTCACAGGGTCAGGAAAACCGTGAAGTCGGAGCTTGAGCCCTCATGTTGACTCCAAGCCCAGGATCCTCTCCCCACCATGTTCCATGAGAGACTGCCATAAACCTCACTCCACAGAACGTCTGCACTCATAGGAAAGAAGGGGGCGGATAGCTGCTTCAAAGTTTCCAGTCACATCGTGGTTCTGTCAAACATTCCCGTGTTCTGCAGGTAAACAGTTAAAGGAACAGCGCTGCCCTCCTGCACCTGAGCTTTCCCCCGGGAAGGGGCCACTGAGGCCTAACGAGAGAGAGGGTCCTCAAGACTCATTTTGAAAAGATCTCTCTGGCAACAATAAGAGTTAGACGTTACTGCTATCACATACGAGGTTCAAATGAGGTTTTTTGTTTGGTTGGGTTTTTTTTTTTTTGGTAAAAAAACAAAGGAGCTTTTTATCTTAGAAAGTCTCCTCCTCTAGGCTTCCTTGTGTCTGGTTTGTTCTCTCCTCTTGTAGCTTCAAAGGTCGCTGTTTTCCTTTGATTTCCAGATGTGTTCTCCCTGCTGTCTCATACTGAGCATACCTTGAATTCAGAGTGTGTCCCCTCTTGTGTCTCCAGCATCAAGCGGGGTGCCCTATGTGTCACTGATTCCCCAGTAAGTTCTGTTAAATGAACGGCTCCCTTTTACCCCTAATGTAGAATTGTATGCTTTCGAAATTTGAATTGGCAAAAGTCAGCGCGGTCTGTGAAGGGCTTCACATGTGAAAGGTGTATTCATACACGCTCTCTGTGTGTATGGCTTTGCTCTCTCTTACTGCTGTCTTCTACCAACAGTCCAGAGGGAGATTACCCTTGGCCTTCAGGTCACAGCTTCGTTGCTGTTGGTTACATGGTCACTAGTGATCATTCGGTTGCTTGTAGGGTGGAGGGGGCCCTATATTGGGCCTGCTGTTGTTTGCTCCATGTTTGAGCATTTAATTAAATGACAGATGATTTCTTTTTACTTGGTTATGTAAGAAGGAGCCCATTTCACTTTAGTAAAGTGAAAACAATGTGTTTATACTTATTGTTTAACCCATGAGACTAATTCTCGGAATTTCTTTTCTTTACAAACACACCCTTTAATGCGTCAAGAGTCGTAAGGAGGAAACACAAGTTAACCAAAAGCTCCTGCCAGAGATGAGATGTCAACACAGCTGCAGTTGGAGTTGTCAGTTCCTATGCCACTTGCAAGCTCAACGGGGACAATGATAAAGACACCAGCTTTGCCCCCTTTGGTTCCCTTGCCACCTACGGTCAGTTGTTGTCAGCTTTACCTCCATTCTTCCTGCCGCAGTCAGGCTGCACCTCAGAAACAGCAGTGCCCCTGCAGCCTTAGTAGAGTGGTCAGGAAATGAAACCAGCCTATAGCCAGCCATTTTTGCTGGGAACTCTTCACGTTTACTGTTTACTATAGTGGGGAACCCAAACCCCAGGCCGTCCTCCTGGTGGGGAGTGAATGGTCACGCCTCAGATATCTGTCTTTTTTCTAGCACCACTGAGTCCTTCAGGATGTCTCTTCTGGGCACAAGCGTGCCCCCCCTTCTCAATTCTCCTTTATTTAGTGCGTGTTTGTAGGCCTGAGTCAGCTGGCTCAGGATGGTAGCTAAAATGCTGGATGCTAGGTCACTCTTCTGGTCCCTACCAAGTCCCCTTGCGTCCTTATGCTGACCCCCACAGCTACGCCTGGCTTAATAAGCCAGCAACAGAGCCTGGGTGTCCTAAACAGCAGACATTGTTTTCTCACTGTTTAAAAGCCTGGAATCCAAGGTTAAGGTGCCAACAGGGTTGCTCTCCTCTAAGGCATGCTGGCCGGCCTGCTAATGGCTGCCTACCCTCTTGCTGATTCTTCACATCGTGACTCTCTACAACAGCCCCTGTGTCTTCATCTCTGTGATGTAAGGACACCAGATTGGATTAGGATCCACATCCAAAGGCTTTCATTTTAATTTAACTACCCTAGGGCTCAATCTCCAAATACAGGTCTGTCAGGAGGTACAGGGCCTAGGACTTCAAGGAGGGAAGGATGCAGCTTAGTCCCTGCCACCAGCCTCGCTCATTCTAGCTAGGCTTCAGGTCCTTTGAGTCAATGCCATGCCTGTGGTCACGTGTATTAAATACAAGTACTGAGCCAGGACTGAGAAGTTGGCCCTGTGAGGACAGTGATAGCGCCATAGCCCCTGCCATGTAGCACAAGGAAAGCCATTAGGGTTTGATGATATGTTTTTATGTCCTCACTTCCAAAAATATTTTTTTATTTTGGCATTTTCAAGACAGGGTTCCTATGTAGCTTTGGAGCCTGTCCTGGAACTAGCTCTTGTAGACCAGGCTGGTCTCAAAGCCAAAAATATTTTAAAATAAAGAAAAAGATATATATACTATAATGACTATAATGCATATTATGTATAACCCCCAGTTAAATTCTGTGTGTACATATGTGCATGTGTGCATCATGCATCTGTACATGTGTGCGTCTGTGCATGTATGTACCTGTTCATGTCCACATGTGTACATGTGTACTTGTGTGCATATGTAGGGGGAGAGCAGAAGTCAGTGTTGAGTACCTGTCTCTGTTCCTCTCTGGCCTACATCTTTGAAACAGGCTCTCTTGCTGGACCTGGAGCTCACCGTTTGGCTAAACTAGCTAGCTGGCAAGAGTCAAGAATCTCCAGAGTCCCACCTCCTCCCAGAAATAGGTTACAGATGTGTGCTACTACGCCCAGCTTTTATGTGGCGGCTGGGAATCTGAACTCAGTTCCTCAAATATGCACAGAAAGTACTTTACCAAATGCTGCTTCCCCAGCCCCCAGATTTTTAGATATTGTTTTGAAGAGTTGGCCTACTTCTGTTCACATTTCAAGTTCCAGTTTGAAAAGACCATAAAGAACTCAGGACAACGACACTTCACACAAACCCCAATTAGTAGACCTCAAAAAAAATGACCACAGATGATGGACAACCTTCATGAACAAGGGTGTCCCGGCAAATTAAAGCAGAGGTGCCGAACTCACACAAGCCTGCATTTAAATCCTGCGCCTCCCAGTTACTAATTACATGACATTGAACAAACTTTTGCCCTCCTTGGTTTCCTGGTTTGTAATAATGTCTGGCTCGTGAGGCCCATGAAGAGGTGGGAGAGATAACATGTACTCAGCACCTCCTCATGCCCTGCATGGGAGCACAGACGGCTCCAAAGATGAAACTCCCTCTCCTCTCCAAGCTGGAAGCC